>OZ026623.1:75106130-75186130 GCA_964020975.1 Hermodice carunculata | reverse complement strand
CAGCGCGCCATCTGGTAGCAAAAAAAACAGCCCGCATGCCTCGCTTTCGTAATAGGACAACTGCCGGGGTTTTCCCGCTTGGTGAACTTATGCATAGACCGTATTACGGTCTATGCATAAGTTCACCAAGCGGGAAAACCCCGGCAGTTGTCCCATTACGAAAGCGAGACAAGCGAGGTAACAGCCGATGATCTGAAGCTTATAGTTATTCGACGTGCAATTAGTGAATGATAGACAGCAGGCTAGCCTAAAGATGCACGGCTAACTGCCTTGATCACAACTTGAAATTGCTGGCAGCCGTAGATGACTGGCAAATCGGGTGACTTGAGTGGAGGTCGACTTCTAAAGAATGTGAATCTAGTTTAATCGTCGTTTTAATTTATATCACCTCGACCTTGGCCAAAATCGGTCATTTATAAAAGGTTAAGTCACTGCATCACGTATCAGGGCGCATAAAGGGCCAACATCGTTCATAATATTTCCTCAACACGTTTTTAGTTCTGCTTTCCTAAGGTCGCAGAGCTTGCTTGATCACCGTTGGTTATCCGCCCGTCCGATGTGTCCGTTTGTAAACTTTTGCTTGTGAACGTGATGTAGTCCACAGTTTGTTTGTTTGTTTTTTTTTTTTTAAGTTTGCGCCATACAACTTTCAGGACGTATCGGGGGTATGAGAGAAACTGTAGGCTGAGTTCGTCATTGGTGGTACCATTTACAGCATTCTCTTATATGTGTGGTCAAAGTATGAAACTCTTGTGACCACTCTAGCATTCTTAATTTTTGATGGATCGTCATGAAATTTAGAGGGAATGTGGGGGAGATTAAAATTTCGCTTGTGCATGATATTGTAGTGGCGCCCCTATAATTTGACGGAAATTAGGAATCCAAATGTGTAGACGTAATACAAAATCTTATCTGAAATAATCGAGTTAGCTGTGCCAAATTTATCCGAATTGAAGGGGAAGGTTATATGGGCAATTTACATTAAGGAGCCATAATGTGAAAATATTTTTTGCAGGCTCTGCTGCCTCTAATTTTAGTGGATCATTTTAAAATTTAGCGGGATTGTGGAGGCCAAAATCTCAGTTGATAAAGATACAAGTGGCACCACCTACAGTTTGACGGAAACATAGTGGGTCCATCTGACTCAAAAGGGTATCATTAAAAAGTGCCCCCTAGCAACAAGTTTAGGAACTACATTTTCAAATCTGCAGAGATGGTAGCTTCAAGCGCTTGCTGTGAAAATAAAATGTGGAGACAGGTGTAAATTTTGTCGAATGTGCCAAATATAGATTGATGTAAAGTATTTAGTGTCAAATGTCCAATCGTAATACATTTTAAACCTGTCTGGGCACCTTTGATTTTGAGTAAATTGTCAAGTTTGAAAATATACTATAGACATGGCTTGATCACAGAATTTACTTTATTAACCAGTGGACTGCAAATAACAACTCTATCTGCTGTGTTGGTTCTGAAGGTGGTTCCTGCTGTAGTCAGTAGCTATCATTTATTCTGGTAAGCCGTGATCAATTTTTACAAGGGCAGTTGTCACTGATTGCAGTAGATCTTAATAGTTGAGCCATGGAAACTGTTTAAGATGGCGGCTGGTGAAGTACAGATTTTATAAGCACTCCTTTTATTGTCAATTTTGGCGGAACATTCCGGCTAGATCCCTTCAACTTCTGCCAGATCCTGCAAAACAGACATCAGTGATACTGTTGAGAGTGATCCATGGATCTTGGAATTTTGAGCCAGAAAGGAAACTATGCGTTATCTTTGCTTGAAAACACAGTTCTAACATTGGAGACGAACAACGTAAAAACAAAACTGAAATGTATAGAACACACTGTTTCTTTGAAGCAACAACTGACTCATATTGTCCCCCGCCACCGAAGGTGGCATAGGTAGACATAAAATTAGTAGGGATATGAGCCGTTTCCGTCCGGCCGGCTGGCCGGCAGCAAATCTCCAGAACCCTAACAGATAGAATAATGAAATTTATATCAGAGATGTATCATACCACAGCCATGTGCACTGTGTAGTGTTTTTGGCCCAAGAACATATCCACTTTTGTGTGTCTGGCAGCATATCTCTAGAACACTAAGAGATCGAATAATGAAATTTATACCAGAGATGCATCATACCAAAGGCATGTGCGCCATGTATTGCTTTTAACCTTGACTATTGCCAAGGTCACAGGGCCCAAGAGCATATCAGAATTTGTGCATCCTCACATTCTGTGTACATTGTATAGCTTTCTTCTGTATATTGTGGCGGGAGACATAGATCCTTTGGATCACTGTGCACTTGTTGTTCTGTTAAATTGTGGTGATATAGAACTTAACCCAGGTCCAAATTACAAGCATCCAAGCAGAACATGCTTTTAGCTGGTAAGATGTAACGGGGGGGGGGGGGGGGCATTGACTGTCACCTTTGTGATACAATGTTCCACACAAAGTGTATTGACATTGACTTACCAGCTTACAAAAGACACTGCGATAATACACATGTCTGTTTTTTTTTCTGTCACTTCTGTTCAGTGCCAAAATTTTCAAGCCCGTTCTTCAACTGACAGCTCCGTGTCCCTAATGATTTCACAAGTAAACCACTGCGAATGGCCACTTTGAATGGTTTTAATACCTAACAAAACACCAAAGGTTTTAAAGTTGCACATATGAATACAGAACAAGAATAGTTATGGACCCACCATGATGACGTCACAGACATTATGTAAAAACCGAAGTCGATGTCATGGCCATCCGTGACCCCTGGTTAGACAAAAGCATTGATTCAGCCCGGGGGAAAATTAACGACTATAATTTTGTTGGAAGAGACAATGATGTATTTCAAGGTAAACAGGGTGTACATAAAACAAGGCAAACCGCATTGTGAGGAAACCAGATATGGATATACCTGACTTTATAACTAAGGGTGTACAAACAAACCAGCCGAACAAAAAACCTTTCCAAACCAATGCAATTTACAGACACCCAAGGACAACTGTTGAGTTGTTCTCTCATTCTGAAGTATTGCTACGACTTGTTGATGCAAATAGTTTGAATGGTATTATTACTGGGGATTTCGATGTCAACTATCTTCAACTTAGAACACAGAGATCACCAGCCGATAAATTAAACTCTCTTGTATCTGATTATGGGTTTGAGCAAAAAATTCGCCCAACAAGATTGACTAAAAGTTAAAAAACTCTCAGTGCCGTGGTGGCAGTGGCCGTAGCAGATTACTTACTAAGCTTTACAGCTTTCGGTGATAAATACCCTCCCCCCCCCCCCCCCGCCATCGCCACAAGTACATCACAACGAGAAACGTCAAGCACATCAAAGAGAAACATTTTAAAGAAACTTGAACAATGTGCCGCTGCATACTATATGTAGAGGTGTTTGAGGATATTGAGGGTGCTTGGTTTGCATGGAAATCCCTTTTTGATCGAGTTGTGAGACACCATGCTCCTCTCGCTTCTAGGCAACGAAAAGGGTGGCACAGTGATAAAATTGAACCTGTCAAATATACGTGATGAGTATCATAGCAGACCAATAGCTACATGTGGGCTATGTATAGAAGGTAAAGAAATAAGGTTACTTTGAAGGTTAGAGAAACAAAAGCTAAATATTTTACTGCTGGTATCAATGAATCGAAAGGGAACTCAAAAACAATGTGGTCTTTCTTGAAGAAATTGTTTGCCGGTCAGCAACAGTTTTCTCACCTCCATTGGACGAAACCTGGCTCAACAAATAACCAACAATTTACATTCCCCCATTACATATGTGCAGCGATTTGTTCATTCTCCGCACTCAAAGCTCGTCCTAAAGTTAGTCACTGGTGATGCAGTTTTGAAAATGCTACGAGTACATGCTCTACTGACTAAAAAAGCAATTGGGCCAGCGACTGTCAGGCTCGACCTTTGAAAATGGCTGGTCCCACAATTAATGATAGTCTGGCCATGCTACTTAATATGTCCCTCAGAACAGGATTTGTACCTGTTGACTGGAAATCTGCAAGTTTATCAGCTTTGTACAAGAGGGGCTCAAGGCTTGACCCAGGAAACTATAAATTGATATCCGTTTTGTCTGTGATTTCTCAAATGATGGAAAGCATAAAACCCACTCAACTCTGCGACTTTCTATCCCAAAACAAACTTATACATATATGCCAGTCTGGGTTCGGAAAGAATCATTCAACTCAAATTTCTGTCCATAAACTAAAAGAACAGTTGTATCAGGGCTTATACGATGATAAAATTAGTGGAATGATAGCAATCGACTTACACAAAGCATTTGATGCAGTAGATAAGGAAATTCTTTTTCAGAAAATGCACCACAGTGGGATCGGAAATCATTCCCTGGCGTGGTTTCAAAGTTACCTTTCTCAGCGCACCCAAACAGCATGTATAAATGGCACTCTTTCCGCACCTGAAAAACTCACAACGGGCGTGCCACAGGGTTCCATCTTGGGAGCACTGCTTTTTCTACTATGCATGGACGATCTGCCTTCGCGTCTGGAATTTCGTCACATAAATATGTATGCTGATGATACAATAATATATTTTAGTCCTACTGATGTCAACATTGTCAAAATGAACCTCCAAGCTGACTTTAAACTGTACATGATTAACTGAGTGCCAACAGGTTTTGCCTGAACATAGATAGAACGAACAGCATGATCATAAGGTCTGAGGACAATACCTTCTTCTCTGACAAGTCATGGTCATAAATTGAATATTGCAATAGATGGTGACAAGGTAAATACAGGTACAACATAGAAAATATCTAGGTATTATGTTAGAACAAAACCTAAACTGCTACGAGCAAATGAATTCATTGCTTGTCAAATTGAATAGGCCAGAGGGTATTTCAGAACGTGTTTCTCCATTTATTCCACATGAGTCCAGAATAACAATGTGTAAAATACGCTGGTATTACCACAGTTAGACAACTGTTCGACAGTGTGGGGTGTGGTGCCACACATGTACTGTATAGCCTCCAAAGGATTCAAAACAGAGCCATGAAAGTCATTTTAAACCGCCCTGCAAGAAGTCATATTAACATCACATTGCGGGATTTGTAGTGGCAGAGTGTCAGAGGAATCATTTTAATTCATGTGTACTGATGTGAAAGGCTCTGCATAGCCTCAACCCATCTTATATGTCTGACTTCTTTGATTTTAAAGCATCAATTCATCACTACAATATAAGATCGTCTGTATAAAATAGTCTACATGTTCTACGTTGTCTCAAAAATCCTTTGAAATACAGAGTTTGTGTTGCATGGCCCTATTTTATAAATGTAGATTCAACAACGTTACACAGTTTTTCAAGGAATGCGATACAGTAGTTAATTGAAGAGGTCATGTGTAAAGTATGTTTTAAAAGAGACTTCACGATTTTGATGAAATTTCACGAACAAGTCACTTTTGTGACAGGTTTAATACTGATATTCTCTGAACATGGCAAATCTGTAATATTACTTCCTGTGCAACCACGGTTTTACCGAATATGACGTATACATATGTTTAATGCATATTTATGTCTTTTTTACTTTGTAGATTATATTTATGTACATTTTTTTTGGCACCCTGAAAAACAGTGACTGAAAACTGATTGGTTTCCCGAATAAATGCCATAAAAATGCAATACAATCAATTTTAGGATTGCTCAACTGGGCCGTGCATGGTCAGAGCTTTCTTTTCCAATGAAGTAAAACAAGGCTCTCAAAGAAATGAACACCTTTTGTTGACAATGACATAAATGAAAATACCAAAACCGAAAAAAATAAAATGAATGCAAAATTAATCTAAAAAATCCCGACCTTTGGCAGGTCCAAACATACTATAACGTATTTAGAATCATTGTGTTTCACATATTAGCAAAAAATTTAAATTTTTAACACAACTGGTTTTAGCCTACTGTCTTAAATATCTAGTGCCACAATGCAAATTGATATTGAAAATAAACTTTTCAAAATGAGTACAGCTGATGTACCCTATATCAATTGTAAGACCGACAACAGGAGAATATGAAGAACAAAATCACAAAATATAGAATCAATAATATATCTATAGAAAACATGCATTTATTTTTATAAATTTACACAAGGCAGCAAATAAAATACTCAGTTATTTGTGTCTATGTCATGTACCTTTTTATTTTCTTTGAATTCACAGCTAGGTAAATATATTTAACCTCTCTAAATATGTAGTATTTTGCTCAAGTCATGTTTAGTGCCACATACCTGCCATATTGACAATAATATGATGCTTCCCCACATTTTTTTTTCGGAGAAAAATTTCATCGGTTACAAAACATTGAAACTTGCACTTAATTCTTTCCTTCTTAAAATATTTATTCTGAAATAATTAACACATAATTTTGTTAGTATAGTCATATAGTGGTCTGTCATGTACGGTATTATCCTTATGTGGGTTTGGGCAGCAGCCAACTTTTCCTTAATTCAGTTTTAAAGATCAAAGTATCCCCAGGGAAGCAGGTCTGCCCCACAGTGCTCCTCGGGTTTTGATCCAATCCACCGGCCATTTGACTCTAACTCGCAGAGTGACTACGCGCTTCTTTTAGAAACTATTATTTAATATCTCAAGGCAGGGTTCAGACAGTAGCTAATCATTATTGTACAATATATGATAGCCAAATCATTAAACATAGTGTGTGTGTTGCTCCTTTTCTCTATACAAACGAGAGCGCCTAGGTGTGGACGTTATTCCGACTTAAACACCACGTTGCTTCACCAACACAAAAAGCCAGACTATCCCCCCATACATTTCGATTCACACAGAAAACCCAAACGAAACGACAATGTTAGAGTGGCACAAAAGTGCCAACTAAAATATTTTTCTCTCTCCATAAAAATGCGAAGGCGAAAACAAGAAAATAAGAAAACAGAACAGCGAAAACAAGATAACACGAAGGCGAAACTGCGAAAACAAGAAAACACGAAGGCGAAAATTCGAAAACACAACCGCGACAACACGACAGAAAATATGTCGTGTTTTCGCACTCGCATTTTCGTGTTTTCGTGTTAGCGTTTTCTCGTTTTCTGGATTTCGCATTTTCTGCCTTGGGCGAAAACAAGAAAACACGAAGGCGAAAACACTAAAATATAAAACACGAAGGCGAAAATGCGAAAACACAACCGCGAAAACACGACAGAAATTATGTCGTGTTTTCGCACTCGCATTGTCGTGTTTTCGCATTAGCGTTTTCTCGTTTTCTTATTTTCGCAATATCGTGCTTTGGCTTATTTCACTTCCGTTTAACACCTTCCCATATGTTAGCAAACGGAATTAATCTACTGAATGATCATTACGAGGTGACGACTGAGACAAGTGTCCTGTTAATGATAAACAAACATCTATCCCAGCATATGCTAGAATTTTTAAAAGTGAAAACACACACACAGACAGAGAGAGAGAGAGAGAGAGAGAGAGAGAGAGAGAGAGAGAGAGAGAGAGAGAGAGAGAGAGAGAGAGAGAATGCCTTATATATATGTTAAAAATCCATTAGTTTCAACGTTGCATCAATGATAATATTTTGCGCATTGTCACCTATGAATAAGTAAGTCTATCCGTTTCCTAGATTAGACACAGAGGTTAATAGTACACCATGACCGAGGTTATGATGTTACAGTTTGGACGCATGGGGAATTAAAGTGTGTGTGTCCACACACACTTTTCTGTTTTTCCTCGAATTCTTTCTTTCTTTCTTTCTTTCTTTCTTTCTTTCTTTCTTCTTTACTAGCAAATTTGTCCGACACTTTTCTCGGACACTATTATATGTAGAAACTCCAAACTTGGCATGATTGTACCTCCAAACGGGGTGTTTGACCGTTTTATACAGAGGAATGAAGATGTTTAAAATTATGCAAATTAGGGGCATTTGAAATTTTAAATCTTGAATATCTTCAAAAGTATAATAGATAGAGATGTCATTCCAAGTTCTACTATGGGGTTATTGACCATTGCACATCTAATGAATCTAAAGCAAAAGTTGCAGCCATTTAAATTATGCTAATTAGCAGCATTTGAAATTTTAAAACTTGAATATTTTCAAAACTATTATAGATAGAGATGTCATTTCAACTTCTATTAGGGGGTTGTTGACCTTTGCGCATGTAATGAATCGAAAACAAAAGTTCTAGCAATTTAAATTATGCTAATTAGCAGTATTCGAAAATTTTCAATCTTGAATATCTTCAACACTATAATAGATAGAGATGTCATTCCAACTTCTACTCCTGTGTTATGGAATAGTTGTACATAGCCATACCAATATGCTTTGAAGACACACACACTGATTTGCTGTTCAGCAAATCATCTTTCCTAGTTGCGAACTGTGTTTGCTTACATAATTGATCTGATAGTGCGACACACACTTCAATCGCCATTGAACAATACCGCAAAAAAAGTCTGTTTTGCAGACAAGAAAGTTTCCAATTCCCTCAAAACGGAATTGGAAAAGGGATGGGACAATTAAGGCAGAGTTCGGTCTTCGTGGCTTTGGCTTGGGTGCTGGTATATAAGGTTGTCAGGAGTGTTAATTGCATGCCAAGCCTATTTCACTGGTTCTTCTGCAAATTTTGGTCTTTCTCGTGATAAAGGGAACCATACACACTGTCATGCTTTCCCCGGGTTTTGCCATTTATATAACTGGGCCTAATGTAAAATTTTATTCTGTAGAGATATGTAACCAGTGTTACTTTACAAATGAAGATCTGCAATAAACTGATCGCGACACAAAACCGAAACTTCGTGACTGGGTTTCAGCGATAACGCGACAGATCGCTCACACACACACACGCACGCACGCACGCACGCACGCACACACAGACTATACATGACCGATCGACCAAGCAAAAAGCAGTGTGCAGAGCCACTTTGCAGACAGACTACGAAAAAGAAAAGACATGAGTCACAGCTCTATGGTAGAAAGTTATATTTACCTGTTGAAACAAACGTGATATCGTAATTTTTTATGACGTATTGTACTTTTTCTGACACGATTCTGGGCAGCACACATGGTGTAAGCTGTAGTTTGGCATTTGAATGTGGGTGGGTTTCCGTGTAGATCTCCATGTGCATTCTTTGGAGTGACATATCTTTTAATATATTGGTCTCCTGCTAGGGTTTCAACCCCCAAAAAGTTCCGATAAAGCAAAATCAGATAAAAGATTCTCAGTTGGTAAGTTAAATGCTTCATCAGTAGAATTTAAAAAGCGATGTCCGATATGGAAGCAAGTTTGATCATACACAGCCACCTCAATTATGCTTAATTCCGTTCCTTAAATTCCTTAAACATATATAAATCGTAAATGCTTTACAAATTTCCTTGATATGATACCAATAATTGATTTAATACTTTGCCCGATGATAGATGCATATAAGAGCATGCACTTTAATCACATGCAGAAATGTAGCTCAAAACATGCTTGGTGGACTTTATCGTGTAGAAAAGAAACAAATCTGCCATAAAGAGCTCAATTATGGATTACATTGAAAACTATTATATAGCAATCTTTTTTAGTGATCAACCACCGAACCGGAGTTCTGGGACATATGCCAGTGAAATTCGTGCTCACGTTTCGGTGCATCATGCATACCTTGTTCCAGCAACAAATAGTGAATGCCTTTGTTTTTTTTGTTTTTTTTTTTAATTTTTGTTGTTTTGTTTTTTTTTTTGTTTGTTTGTTTGTTTGTTTGTTTGTTTGTTTTTTGTTTTGTTTTTTCGTATGACATGACATGTGGGGGGTATATTATAGCTTTTATGTCAAAACACTGTATTTAAGTCCCATTTTTTGACCGAACCATTATTTTTCCACACGAACATTACCTGTGAAGGACTTGTCCTCTTGGGCCTTGGCGCTGATAATTTTGTCACCAGGATTTCCATGAATCAGCATCAATTTTCTCAGACATGACTGGCTTTAAGTTTATTTGTTTGTTTACTAATGTGCTTGTTGGCTTGTGTACAGAGTTTAGTTCAAGGATCAAAGTCTAATATCTAAAGTAAATATTACCATTAATGCAACATGTATTAAAATGTGCTTTCGAATACCAGTTTTTCCTGTTCGCTCGATCTTGGTACCATAACCGTCCGCTAGGCAGTTCTGTTTAGAACTAGCAAGATATAGTAATAATGATAATAGTTATATTATTTACAGAGGAAGGTGAGCAATATGGACATTAGTAATTCCATATGTATATAGGTTAGACAGAGATAGGTTAGCTTATGGAGAGTAAAGAGTTCGGACTGCGGAATAGGGTATTGACTACTAGGAAGTGGTTCTGGGCAAAAAGACACAAATACAATAATGATAATGATAATAATAACAACCACCACCACAACAACAACGAGATATAATAATAACAACAAGAACAATGAATTTGGAAAACTACCCCGTTACAACAGGGGCACCAATCAAGCGGGGTTATTTCATGGTGCGTCCACACATTTCCTTTGAATTCATTTGTAAAATACAAGTATAAACCACAAAAGTTAAAGTATTCAGTAGATTAATTCCGTTAGCTAACATATGGGAAGGTGTTAAACGGAAGTGAAATAAGCCAAAGCACGATATTGCGAAAATAAGAAAACGAGAAAACGCTAATGCGAAAACACGACAATGCGAGTGCGAAAACACGACATAATTTCTGTCGTGTTTTCGCGGTTGTGTTTTCGCATTTTCGCCTTCGTGTTTTATATTTCAGTGTTTTCGCCTTCGTGTTTTCTTGTTTTCGCCCAAGGCAGAAAATGCGAAAACAAGAAAACGAGAAAACGCTAACATGAAAACACGAAAATGCGAGTGTGAAAACACGACATATTTTATGTCGTGTTGTCGCGGTTGTGTTTTCGAATTTTCGCCTTCGTGTTTTCTTGTTTTCGCATTTTCGCCTTCGTGTTTTCTTGTTTTCGCTGTTCTGTTTTGTTATTTTCTTGTTTTCGCCTTCGCATTTTTATGGAGAGAGAAAAATATTTTAGTTGGCACTTTTGTGCCACCATAACAATATGCATTTCCCAAGTGTTTTGCTACCTCGTAAAGCACCACACGTGACTGCAGTGCCAACGCATAAAATAATGCGGGAGTGGCGTGGGAGGCTGGGTTCCGATACGTTGGTACAGGTAATAGTTTTGCCATGCTATAAGTGACGAAAAACAAGAAGATACGATAAATATTGTCTGTACGAAACAGAAAGATAAATTAGCTTCCAATGCGCAGGGACAGCCCTTCCCCCCCCCCCCAAAACCGCTCAGTACGCCAGTAGACAAAACTCTTTCCCCTCTGAATATCGCCACAACACCACTCACCACACCTGTCTTGGTCTCCTGCGGGCAGCCTTTCGGCAATAGAAAACAGGTGTGGAGGCCATTCAGGTTACAAATCCTGTTTAATGGTGTACATGTCAGAGCCTGGGTTAGTCTTCTTGTGCAACATTGAAAGCGCAAAGAAGGAAGCCAGAACTTGTCTGCGTTTCTTGAAACAAATTATTAATGTTGTTTTCCTATCAATGGTAACCACATTCACCCTCGCTTGCAGACTAAATAAACCACAGATCATTCACGCCATGTTTTCCATTGCCTATCTATCGACGACAATGCTTCTGGGGTACGATATACATTCTGAGAAAAGGATAGGGGCCAAGGGTCAGGGTGATATTAGCAAGACGCATGGAAGTCGACATTCTTGTCCCATGACTTTTGGGTTTATTGTATTGTATTTTAAATAACGAATTATGTTTTAGCAATTGAATTCTCAAGTTTATGAGCAATGCAACACTCACGATTAATGTGCTATATGAAATACGTTGACATTTTACTTTTTCCTCATGAAATGTGAAAGAACAACTATTTTGCGACGACCTTCGACCTCTCTGCCTGTGCACGTTTTCTCTCATTTTGTATTGCCGTCTTTATATTTGTGCCTGCGTCCGTCCTTCCGTCCATCCGTTATCCTTGCGGACCCAATGATTGTTAAACAACTTGAGCTGGTATCAAGTATTGTACAAGCATGTCTTCGGGCGGGTTTCTTGGTTCGACATTCTGCGACCCCGACTGCTATTCAAGGTCACTTGCTGTCTTCATATTTTATCCTCGCGGACGCAAAAAACTTTTTCACAAATTGAACTACTGTCATGAAACTTGCACCACAGAAGCATCTCATAGGTTACTTTCCTGAGTTCGACATTCACCTTCCTTGACCTACTTCCAAAGTCACCAAGGATTATCATTTTTTCACGCTTGCAGATGCATTAATTTTCGAACCACTATCACGAAAATTGTACTGTAGAGGCATCTCATTGGCAGCTTTGCCGAAATTGATATTTAGCGACCTTGACCTATTTTTAGGTCACCTGGTGTCGTCATATTTTTACCCGGCCCAAGAGGGTCCTAAAGTCGTCGCAAATGTTATATTTAACGAAGTATTTATCATGTACGGCTTGTCAAAACAACCACATGCAGGCTAACCTCTGTCTGATTGATGACCAGACCAGAGAGAAAGTTACATTAAGGCACTTTTGTTAAAACTGTTATTAAATGTCTTGATCGCATCGCTCAAGTTACTGAAATATTGGGAAAAACGGTCCCTAATTCGAAAAATTAAGTCTAATGAGGAAAGATATAGGGCCCATACTCAGAGCGCTTTAAGTAAACCATTACAGGTTTTTCCCGTTAGGCGGTGTAATTGGCCCCTCGCTGCCTCCTGATTCGAAACAGACATCGACCTTATGGATAGCTACACTGTGTTTACATCAGCTCACGGCAGCTTATTGTACAAGCCTGGCCTTCCTGGCCGCAACATGCTGTGACAGGTCCCCAGGCTAGCACCTCAACGTGCTTTCAGGATTCACAGTGGCAATGTGCATTGACAGTGGTTTTCAATCTCTGATAAAGACATACTGGGGGTTTCCCACAAACCCACATTTATCAAATAGGGCCGAGCAACTGTACAACCCACTTTCATACAGTACAACTGATGCGAGATAAAGTCACCAGAAACTACCCACTCCAAAAGTACCTCTAAATCATAAGACGTTCATTTAATTGTAAGAAATTTATTTTAATTTCGTACGACACAATGGACCAAGGTCGATCCCTCGGTGCATAATACTGGTATGAAGGAATATAACATACCACTAACTTGTCACAAGTGTCCACCCCCCCCCCCACACACACACCCGTGTATATATATATATATATATATATATATATATATATATATATATATATATATATATATATGTATAAACATGGCTACGTGCAACAAAAATATACACAAGCACTGACATGTACATACATACATACATACATACACATACATACATACATATATGTGTGGAGAGAAGAAACCAGAAACAAAGATAATGAGACACAGAGTTTCAGTCCTGAGCTACCAAACCAAGGGACCTACCTATTCTACAGGGAGCACACGGTTCTGGACTGAGTTAGGTGTTGATTAATATTGAACTATTTGAATCTGAAGCTTCAGGAGCTAAATGGTAGGATGCAACTTTAATTACAGCACTTTGATGCAGTACAGAAAATGTACCCACACAGTAACCCTTTTCCATCATTGTAAGAGTCTGCACTCCTATAGGTGCTAGGCTATATCAATGTCTTTACAGTAACCAATGTCCAAATAATGCACAAACCATGTTGCAGGCAATTGTGCCAGTTACATTTTCCAGCATTAATTTGTATTCATGTTCCGGCCATGTAATGGCATTTAAGGGCTTAACAACAACCTGTGATGGCACGGTTAATAGATCTGTTTATCTTTACCAGATAGCAAACTCATGAGGTACCAAAAATATCTCGTGACACTATAAATACATTATACATTGTCGCTCTTCCTAATCACGCAAAGGCATACTGCAAAACCATATTTACAGTGTCGGTGTTTGGAAGAAAGGAAGAAGCGCTCGTCAACATAGCTATCTATAGTTCCAGACATCCATAGCGCAACCTTTACTTGTCGAGTCCAAATCCATGGAACTCCTGAAATTTTGTCGTAAATTTCTCACCTGGGTTTTTTTTTGGGGGGGGGAGGGTCTTTATGCGATCCCTTTTCCTTATCCTTTTCAAAATTGCCAAGGTATTTTTAGTTGCAAGTTTTTCTCCACAAAAAGTGCTCACTGCGTTCAATGGGGGCCTTTGATGTTTGCTGCGTTGGAAAAACATAAAATAGTTATTTTTCAAATAAATGGCATTTCTCCTCGAATGGGCACAGTTTTAGGCGCGACATCTGGTGGACACTTTGGGTGAAACGGTCTTTCAATTTGTACCACATTCGGGGCAAACGATGGCTGTTGAGATGGCTTCTTCCGTTCATTTGTGAAACAGCTACAGTCCGTCCCAACGTGGGATTCAAAGTATGCAAGTTATTTCATAGTTCATACAAACTTATTACTATATACCATTTTCACATAAAAGAATTTATCAGCTTACTTGTGAACTAAGGGTTTGTCTCACCAACGCGTGCATAAAGTATCATTTCTTCACATGAATTAAAGTACATTGTATTTTCGTTTAGTCGGTGTTTGTTAAATATTATGGATATTTCAAGTCACATGAGTCATCGTCGCCCTTTTTGGAAAATTATACCAGGTTTCGCTACAATATTGTAGTGGCTTTTGTTGATGAACATATCGTGAATCAGGTATTGTATGTGCCTTGTCGTTATTTGTCTTATTGTTCCGATGTCTGGCGTGGTGCTGTTTTACATCAATGACACACTTCCATGTCAGTGTATAGCACTGTCTTAAGTCCGGTATTGTATCTGCCTCTTCGTTGTTTGTCTTACTAAGTCACAAATTAAGACGTACCAGTTCATTAACATCTCATCAAATTGACAATTGAGGAATTCCAGTCTTAAAAGCATGTTCTCTGACAAGCATCAGAAATTTTTGTTGACAAATTTGTCATATTTCACAGTTTAATGAAAAGTCATCTTTGTCTGGGGTTTCACAAACATAGACATTTTTGTCGGCGAACTTTTTTTTATAACTTTGTAGGTTTTGGGACGGTCATTTACGTGCATAATAATTTAGATGAATTCATATGAAATTTTATGTTCATGTGCAAGAACACTCTGTTACCCTCATTTACTCTATTTCCTGAACGTGTTTCAAATATCCACAAGTTGTCTTATTCGGAAGAAAACTAATCAACTCCAAGTTGAATACTTTTAGCAATTTATACTCATAAGTATGTGCATTAAAATGTTAAAGTTGACTTGGATTTTAACAAAACGCTTTCACTTGATCATTTCGATGCCACTATCACAAATTTTAATTTGTGCGAGTTTTCCCAAACTTTGAAATTACTTTTGGCAAAATGTTAATGTTGGTAAATGTACTTTGAATCATGTTCATTGTACCATTCATTTCCCACAGCTTAGGTGTACCCACCCCCGCGAACTCTTCCGGCCAGGTATATGTAAGGCAACGCCAGATGCTATATTAATTTTATAATATAGACACATTCACTTTGTCCTCAATAAATGACATATAAAAGCAATGAATCGAAATTTAACAGTCAGTAATTCAGTACACGAACATGAAGTCGTGCTATTGTCCAAATCTTTCATGCCGACTGCTCTGATAAAGCTGAGGGAACAGGTGTTACCGTGTGGCAACATTAGAGCGAACGTAAGCGAGCTCTTACCATTAACACATGTAAATGTAGGATATAACAGAACAGTAAATTATCCAATCAGAAAAGTACTCAGTATGTAGCCAACGAAGTTGATTTTCTAAGTCACCCCTACTGTGCACGCAAAGATGGGTGCAGTCATTGCCTTTTTGTGCATCCCGGAAAAAAATTCTGCAGTTTTATTTTCACCTAAGTCTCAAACTAACCGGCCTGTATGGAAATTATGTCAATAATTCATGACTGTTCAGAAAACGTTGCCGATAGAGGGTAATAACTGATAATGATTCCCCCAACTTGCATTGTTCATACCTCGATGGAACGTGGGACTGGCAAACACGCTTCTGGGGCTGGAAATGGGTTTCCGCAGAATAGAAAATCTTGACAGGTGTGAGGGTAACCTAAATAAACATCCCAAAGTATGTAGTATTTGCTGCGCATGCGGCGCCTCTCCTTACTAATATCTGCACACTGTGCAGTCACCAGGTCGCTTCTCGTGGCCTTCCAGATTGCAACTTCCAGTTACACTTATCCCCCACAGGCCGCAAAATGCCATGTTCCCAAAGCCTGCACCGATTTTGTGTCGTCGAGCAGGAAGCCAACAATCACTCTCCTGAGCACTACGTCTCTGCCACAGGATACGGCACTAGCTCAATGGCGATATAAAGATCTTGGGAACAATACTTAAATTTGTGGAACAGCGTCTAAGAAAAAGAAAGGCTCTACGGCAGTAAACACAATTGGTGATCGGTTAATTTCAGTAAATGCAATGCTGCACGCAAGTTCCTGTAATGACATATCCTTTGATCTCAGCCAGGCGGCACTTCGTTGTCTGCGTGGTTCGTGTGTTGACTACATTCCAGGAAAACATTGCAGTGGTGGTCTACACCTTACTATGGACACTTGTCGCAAATTATGTTGAAACTAATGGGTTCCCGGCATTTGCAAGACATTTCTTTGAAACTTTTCACTGGGATGGGGTCTGTGTGTTCAGCAATAATACGACTCTACTCTCAGCAGCAACCTCATAGGTGGATTACCGGCCCCTGATACGTTTATCAATTAGACCAGGGACGTGTTATAGATGGGCTACTAACGGGAGCGCTAGTCCCTTTAGTAGTCAACTGGGCGCAACGACTACAAAGCGTGTTCACTAGCGCCGCTCAAGTTAATCCCCCCTGCTCAGTCTGTTTGTTGTTCCATCTATACTGAACCAAACAAATAACGCAACCCTGAAACTTTTTAACTTAAATGTTTATTGTTACTTTCATATCACAGAAACAAATTAGATCCATATTCTGCAGTCTTTTTGGCATAGCATGTGAAAAACAAAAACTTGAAACTCTCAACGAGGGCGCAACCAGCTGGCAATAAACAGGGCAACATTGATTTGTAAAGTTCACAAATTGGCATGTCCACTAATACTGTGTGTGACCACCATCACCATCTGTAACTGCTATGCAACGTCGGCACATGGGTGACACTAGCCGCTGCACCATCTGCCGGGGCACACGATCCCACTCTTCTTGACGAGCCTGGCGAAGCTGCTGGCGGATGGCGGGCGTGTGGATCCCGTCTCCGAACACGCTGGTCAAGATAGTCCCAAAGATGCTCAATGGGATTGATATCAGGTGAGAAGGCTGGCCATGGCAAAACGTTAATTCCTTCTCCTTGCAGAAAATCCATCGTCAGTCTAGCGGCATGGGGCCGAGCATTGTCCTGTTGAAGCAAGTGGAGTTGGTGGTGTCTAATGAAAGGGACAGCAACAGGCTGAAGGATCTCATCCCTTTAACGGGCAGCATTAAGATTGCCTTCAATGAAGATTAGCTGGGTTTTGGCTGTGAATGAAATTCCACCCGACACCATCACTGATGCACCTCCAAACTGATCTGTTTCCAGCACACAGGCATCTGAGAAGTGTTCTCCCCTTCGTCGCCAAACACGTGTCCTACCATCTGCATGATACAGGGTGAAGCGGGATTCATCGGTGAATAGCACATCCCTCCAATGTTGATGGGTCCAGCGAGTATGGGCATTAGCCCATTGTTGTCGGGCTTGCCTTCTTGCCTGTGTCAAAATTTGACCCCTGTAAAGACACCTGGCATGTAGATGGTGTTCTTGTAGTCTATTACGGACTGTCTGGGCATATATTCTGTTATTGGTTCTGCAAGGTGTCTGTTGTGCAGTTCTAGTGGCTGGTCGAGTTCTGTTCCGCAGATGTGACACCCTGATGTGTCTGTCTTGTGCAGGTGTGGTTTCTCTTGGTCTCCCAGGACGCTGTCTTTCAGCTGTGGCCCCAGTCTCCTGGAATCTTGTAGCAAGTCTGGATATAGTGGATTTGTGGACTTGCAGTCTTCTTGCCACCTCTGCTGCAGATAAACCAGCCTGCAGCATGCCAATTCCTCTCTCCCGATCTACTGTTGATAATCGACCCATAGTTCTTGGAATACTGTGCCAAATGAATCCCATGCTGCCCTTTTATTGTCCGTGAGGAGCTACACCCAACCAGTAAAGGTGCGAATGTTTTAGTCATGTGGGTAACACTGAATCCTGCAGTTGTCCTTGATTCCGCACAACCGCCAAACTTTGAAAGCCTCATATCATCGCACACAGTTACACTTGGGCTGATTTCAATGTGGTCTTTTCCTGTCCCAGAATCAAAGACTTGGCAACCTTAATTTCAGGTGTCAGAGACTTGCGTAAAATAGCCGGCTGTAGTCACTCTTGATTCATGACAATGACCCCATGGCAAAGTCAGGGTACTCGACCTTGAGGTCACACTACTTGGTGCATTATTTTAGACTGATTTAACAAGGTTCGTATATTTCTGAACTTTAAATACAGTTCCAATGTGAAAATAAACCCAAATGAAAAAGTTGCGTTATTTGTTTGGTTCAGTATATGTTTCCGCGTTCAGTTGTATCGGGTTACATACGTCAGGCTTACATCGGGTGTGCTATTGTACCAAGTTCAAAAACGGAGAGTTTTATGCGTGCGCAACCAGTCTTATCGTTTGAATCAGAACCGTGCGAGTCCATCGATGTGTTTTCCGTTGAAATCGGCCGATAAAAGGGCTAGTTTTTGCATTTTTTCTATGCAAAATGATGCAAAGTTAGACAACTTGCTTGCGTGCGTAATAGCTCCTTACGCCGTAATTAGCAATATAAAATGTAGTTTTAGATGGATAGTGCATGCCGGTAGAATCATGATGGTGGTTTCATTTCTTGTAGCTGAGTCCGGCGTAACGCTAAATTTTGACTTTAAAATGTGGAACCGGTGAAAAATTTTGCATATTTCATCGCGTGACCTGGCCCACGAGACTGCCAGCGGCCAGCGCGGACCGTGGAGTTGTGTTTGTTCAGCACTGAAGGTGCTCGCTCAAACACCCGATCACTTGAGCAGCGGCAACATAGATGGTACAAAGGGGGCCCTGCCGTTGGTAGTCCATCTATAACACGTCCCTGATTAGACAGTGTAATAAAACAGTGCGGGCATTGACCTTACTTTCTTGTTCGTTTCATATACAGTACACAGAAACCGTATAGTCCCTAGTCACTGCTTTCAGACTTAGAGAGTCAAGGAGGAAAGAATTATCCCAAAATCAAAGAGAGAATCAAAAGCAGGAGGACGCCAGCGTCAGATTGCCGAGAGTGTAACAGTAACGGAGAGAGCCTGCAAACGAGATAATACAACTTGGTAAAGCTTTATCCTTTGTTTCCTTTTCAAGTATATAAACAACTGAATATTATCATCATGCTTTAAGCCTATAGATGCCGGCCAACCATTTAAATTATTATTTATTGCTTGGACATTTTAATTAACCCAAATAAAACGTTGGTTTAGGGGGGATATTAATTGAGTGAGCAATAAGAACGTATAATTTACCAAAATCAGACGTATCCAAAGTCTTGCATCGGCTGGCTATTATGCTGACATTTATCAATATTGACAATGCTGTGTTGAAGTGCCTAGCTATAAAATTACAAAAACAACAAACAGCACCCCCCTCTCCGAGCTAAAACATGTCTCTGGTCAAATCAAGGCATATAAGCCCTACCCTGGAAAATTAGCATTGGAGACATCGGCCAACTGATATTTTCCCAGCCGATCCCTTCCAAATTTGGTGACTTAGCTACTGATTTTACATGAAAGATTGGATACTGCAGATTTTTGTCATGATAAGAAAAATGAAGAGGAGGAAGGTCATAGGAATGTCACCAAGGTTCAGAATATTTACACCTTTTTGTTTGTTTGTTTGTTTGGTGCCTGTAGCATGATTGGATCTACATGTAGGCCTACGTTCATGTACATGCAGTATATCCGGGATGTGCTAACATACCATAGGCCCAAAATTATGATAAAAGTGCCTATTCTGATCTCTATTTCATTGATAACTTTTGTCCTTCTGTCTCTGGTTCAGGAATGACGGAGAAGGATCGAGTAAACTTCTCCGTAAAACAAACATTTGAAATGCACGCGGTCTTCACTTACAGCCGCCATATTTAAACACTGGTTGTTAGGGTTAAAGTTATCACACGTCAGGTCACGTGATTAATCCACTTACAATTCCTGTTTGAAGTCAGCCACCCGTATGGGAAACCAGCCAGGTGAAACCAACAGCGTGGTTGCCTTTGGAGTCTTTGATTTTTAAAACATGCTTTTTAACGCAGAAAACATCAATGCAGTTTACGAGCAATACATCAAATGTGAGGTTTGCATGTGTACTACAAAGTTGAGCCGAAGAACACAAACCGTATTCCCGCTACAGACAATCATGTACGAAAACGGGCCATTCTACCTTTCATTGCAATTTACTCAGAAAGTAATTTTCGCAAGATCAATCAATTTTGTAAACAACATTTTAAAAAAAACCCACTAGGTTTATCCTATCGAAATGAACAGATTTTGGAAGGTAAATACCTAACCTAGGAACCGTATCTGGGATTTTCCGTTCGAACTATTCCTTCCGTGACTTTTTAAGCGCATAAAGTGACAGAACTGTAAGACTTTATGATGGCGATGAGAGAATTCAAGAACATTTTCAATACTCATTCATTTCATGAACGGTAAGAACGGTTCCTGCGTATTGGTCAGTACTTTAATCCTGCATAGTTTTTAGACTTAATTGTGGAATATTTGTCCAGTGGGCGCTGCAAAAAGTGCAATCTGATACCCTCTTGGAAAATTACTCAAGACACCGTCAAAAGTCGTCACATTTATACAAAACGTGGTTCTTTCAAATCTATACACCTGTACCATTAAAATAAGGTATAGTTTTCTGGGTGAAATGGCAAAAACGAAAAATTTATAAGGGATTAAAGTCGCTAGTTCTATACGCACGGTCGAAATATGGCCGACACCTTAAGGGAAAAGGATTCTAATCGACCTTTTTCAAATCTGGGACTTCTGCTGTCGCACCTCAGCTGCTGCTCGGCACTCAGGGAGCGCCAATTATTTGTGTGTGCTCAGTTCAGTCAACCGTAAAGCGAAAGAGCATGTGCGCACGCCAACAAGCCAGGGTGGCTGAAGGTGATTTCAACAAGTGGCTTTGCCGGATTGGAGAGTCGGGAGGGACGATGGCTGGTGGGCGTAGGTGCTCGTCATGGGTGTGGTGGATGGTCACGGAGGCAACCTGTGTGGTGTCCGCTCAGTACTATCATTAACATCTCTTGTGCCCTAGTGCTCAACATCCGGACTTTCAGCTCAATGTAAAACGCTGGCTCGAGGAGAAAGAGGTCCCGGGGTTCAGTACCCTGGCTGAGCCACCACACAAGTACGTCGTTAATGAACACAACACCAGTTTTAGTCCATTTATGCAGTATTGGATTGCAGGAGTACAGAGTGTCATGAAAGCCATGCATCTTTGGAAGGTGCGATAGTGGTAAAATCGCAATAACGGGAGGTGGGGCGAGGACACGCATCCGCAACTTCAGGGTCGGCACAGCGCCTCACACATTGTCATATGCTACCCTATTGTAATGTCACGGAAGTTATAAGATTAAAACTAGAAAAAATGATTTGCTGCATACGAAATCAGCGTGTGTGACTTCAAAGCATATTGGTATGGCAATATACAACAGAATTCCATAACACAGGAGTAGAAGTTGGAATGGCATCTCTATCAAAAAACAAAAACAAAAAAAAAAACTTTGAAGCTATTCAAGATAAAAAAAATGGTGCTATTTAGCATAATTTAAATTGCTACTTTATTCATTAGGTGCGCAATGGTTATCTACCCCTAGTAGACTTTGGAATGATACCTCAATATAAGAGTGTTGAAAATTTCTAATACTGCTAATCGGCAAAATTTAAATTGCTACAACTTTCGTTTAAGATTCATTACATGCGCAATGGTCCATTACCCCAAGTAGAAGTTGAAATGACATCTCTATTTATAACAGTTTTGAAGATATTCAAGATTTAAATTTTCAAATGCTACTGATTGGCATAATTTAAATTGCTACAACTTTTGTTTTAAACTCACTAGATGTGCAATGGTCAATAACTCCCTGGTAGAAGTTGGAATTGTATTTGTGTCTTTTTGCCCAGAACTACTTCCTAGTAGTCAATATCCTATTCCACAGTCCGAACCCTTTACTCTCTATAAACTAACCTGTCCCTGTCTAACCTATATACATGTGGAATTACTATTGTCTATATTGCACACGTTCCTCTGTAAAATTTTGACATAGGCTGTATCAGCCCAAATAAATTAAAGGGTCTTCAGCGGGTAGCTACTCAACATGTTTCGGAGCCTTTTACCCGTACATGTCTCTCTGAGTAGCGGCTCCTTCTCTAAGCTAGATATTCAGCAAAGACAACGCATATAATAAAGAATAAATATCAACGTGGCAAATGATGAATTAGCTAAATACGTGAAGTTTTGCTTATAAATGCAGATCTTCATTATGAAATAAGAATACCCGTCAAAAAAAAACATAATTACTAAATTTGTATAGTACAGGTTCAGATAAGAACAATTTGACTTACGCCTGAACCAATATGTACCCTTTCTAGCTGGAGAGCTTATTCTAGTAAAACCACCCGCCAAGGTATAACTGAAGTGGAAACAAGCTGGGGCCTTATATTCAGTTCCAGTGATAGTAAAATAAACAGTTGCAACAAGATCACCTGTACAAACCAAGGGAAATCCCAACAAGGACTGCAACAATGAACATCCTGCACCAGAAATGTAAAACAAACTCTGTGATGACACCTACCCCTCAAACAATTAAGCTTTATTTATCTGCCAACCCTGAGTAAATGTATAAACTTAATGTGTCAGGTTTGTGACATTTGAGAAAATACTGTCAATTTTGAGTAAATGTGCATTTAGGCATGTCAGAAAAGAATGAAAGTCATTAGCATTTATGTCAAAAACATGTTATCAAAACAATTTTTCTTAACATGATTTTGAGTACGATTAGACAAGCTTGTAATTGTCGTCAGTAGCTGGTTGCTACCTATAGCCCCTGGGGGTTCGACCTAACAGAAAACAAGCTAGCCTAAAATGTCTGAAAGGTGAACATTAAAACAGAATGATGCTAAAAGATAAAGTTAAGTAGCAAAACAGACAAGTCTAAAAACTGTAAATTATTGTAGCCAAACTTTCTAATAATCTTTGGATATTAACAGCTAAATTATAGGGCAAGTCAGAAAAGAGTTGAAGTCATTTGTATTTAAGTCAAGAGAACGCAATGAAAATACAATTATTCTTAACCAGATATCAAGCACAATTAGGTAAGCTTGTAACTGTCGTCAGTAGCTGCTTGCTACCTATAGCCCCCGGGGGTTTGACCTAACAGAAAACAAGCTAGCCTAAAATGTCTGAAAGGTGCACATTAAAACAGAATGATGCCGAAAGATAAAATTAAGTGGCAAAACAGGCAAGTCTAAAATCTCTAAAATTATTGAAGCCAAACTTTCGAACCATCTCGGGATATTAACAGCAAAATTTGTAGAAATATTTGATCAAAAGTACATCTTTGAATCCCCTTGACTCAAGTTTGTTGTACATAAATTAGGTTCTAGATGCAAAGTCCTGAAATATAGCACAAATACGACCAAATCTCAAAATCTGAGACTAAAACGTACTATAACCAATAGTTTCCGAAATATTACTGTCCGGGAAAGGATAATTAACCACTTTAAAGTTAAACTCATCGATTTTGTGATAGACTTTAATACAAAACTTGTCATTAGTGACCTGAATATCCAAGTCCAAAAACACATCTCGGAAACCATATGAATTGTTACCCTCCAAAGGGATATCATTTGGTAAATTTCTTTAGCAATTTCACTGAAATTTTGTACATTTACGCAAGCAATGTCATCAATATATCTTGCGTTGTTTGATAATTTTGTAGCCATTTGAAAGTCACTTTTCATCAATTTATTCATATACTTAAATTCAAGCCAGGTTAAATATAAATCTGCCAGTAAAGGGGAGCAGTTGCTACCCATAGGAATGCCTTTTATTTGTTGAGAAACCAATGGTCCGCATTGAACAAAAGTATTATTCAAGAGAAATTTTATAGCATCTATCAAAGTTTCAACAGTAAGATTTAACGTTACTTTTTGAATATTTATTGTGTGACCAATATGCTTTCTTTGTAAAGGAATTAATATTTATGTATGGTTTACATTATGTTTAAACATTTTGCTTATTAATTCTGAAAGTGAAATTTTGACTTCATCTATGGGTAGATTTGTGTACAGGTTTGTAAAAATCAAAACATTTGATATTTTTTGCCTTTACGTCTTTGATTTTAGATACAAACTCGGAAGAATTGTTAATACTCCAAAAACAATTTATTACACAGTTTCTAGAAATTGCATTACAGTATTCACGAAAATGACTCATAATTGCAGTCAAACACAACGTTACTTCTTTTGATAATTGCTTTGTAGTACATTTTGAAGCACCAGCTATGAATCTAGATTTAAAAGGGGTTTTATGTAATTTGGATACCAGAACAAAAGTGGAATAGAGGAGTCCTCTTCAGAAATTTTGATATTAAAATTCCTTTTCATCTCATCTTTATGTGTATCTATCAAATTAGCAATGGATTGTTTGTGTAATTCATCAACGTCATTTCCTCTTATGTCTGAAATATTGTTTATACCAAGTTCCTTTTTCCAAACAACCAGATAATATTTTTTGCAGATGATCCCAAAATTGTTACCTGCTTTATCTATGTAAGTGACTACAAATCTTTCTTGTAGTTCTTTGACTGCTTTAGAAACGATAGGCTGTTTTAGATTAACCGTATTGAAATTCTTAATGTGGGATTTGTAACGATAAAT
This sequence comes from Hermodice carunculata, assembly GCA_964020975.1. Classification (NCBI taxonomy): domain Eukaryota; kingdom Metazoa; phylum Annelida; class Polychaeta; order Eunicida; family Amphinomidae; genus Hermodice; species Hermodice carunculata. The sequence goes on along the minus strand of OZ026623.1, from coordinate 75,161,157 downwards.
TCTATTTCTAAAGACTCTTTTCAAGTTTGATAACCATCCTTCAAATTTCTGAAATTCTTTTTTTCTTTCTCTACCCATTTCATACAGTAGGAATCAAGTGCATCACATTTATCCTGAAAAACACTGTCAATATTGGGACATATCTGAAATTTTGTACCTTTTTTCATCATTTCTTTTAAACCTGAATTTTGTATTATATCCAAGTTACATGTAAATACATATTTGTGGTGTGCATCAACAAAATTAGAATATTTACTATTAGACAAACAGCCACAATTTTGATTTGCTGTAATATCCTCAAGGGTAATTGAAGCCAGAATTTTTTTGTAATTCATGATACTTTGTCCAATATTGTTGCCATATTTATAGGAAATGATGGGGGGATCTTTTATTTTGCACTCCTTGGGAATCATGTTACAAACAAATTTCAATTTGAAAAGGGACTGAATGTTTAGTGAGTCAATGATTTTGTGTTTGAAAGGAATGCTGCAAAACATTTGATTTATTTTTTTTCTTATTAGAATCTGGTTTCCGAATAGTTGTTGTGTAAGCATACACAATTTCACAAAAATTTTGCGGAAATGTGTGTTCTGAATCAGTAAGACTCAAATATTCATTTATTCTTGTTATGTCTCGAAATGATAGTGCTTTAAGAGCTGTATGTAATTGATCAATGCCATTGGAGAAAGCCTGGAGTAAATTTATCTCTATCTATTATACTTTTGAAGATTTTCAAGATTTAAAATTTCAAATGCCTCTAATTTGCATAATTTTAAACATCTTCATTCCCCAGCATAAAAAGACCCAACTTCTTGTATACAGGTACGATATGCCAAGTTTGGAGTTTCTATACGTAATAATGTCCGAGAAAAGTGTTGGACAAATTCACTGTTAAAGAAGAGAGAAGAAACAGCGAAAAAAGAAAATTATCTTCTCAGCAAATCTGTCTGGTTGCACTCAAAATGAGAACAGTTTGAAATGCAACACTTGACATTGTTAAACATAATATAAATTTCGCGCATTAGCCTTTTTTATATAAAGTAAACTGCTACAACTTTGGTTCTTGGGTTATGTTGCCATGTCACCAACTTATAAAATGAAGTTTGAACGAAACTAGTATATATAATAGCTTTGAAGCTTTTCAACATTTCAATTTTGTGTATTTGCCTAATTTGCATAAATTGAAAGCCTGGAACTTTGGTTTATGGTTCATTGGATGGGCCTTTGCCACTAACCCATAAATTGAAGTAGGGATGGCACCTCTATCTATAATAGTTTTGAAGCAATTTAAGATTTACATTTTGCATGTTCAATTAATTTGTATAAATTAAAATCCGACAATTTTGGTTCATGGTTCATTGGATGTGGCTTTGCCACAAACTTATAAATAAAAGTTTGGATGTTATCCTTAGGTATAATAGTTTTGGTGTCACAACCTTATATATGCCCATTGGAAGAAAAGAAAGAAAAAGAAAGAAAGAAAGATGGAATTCCAGTGTTTACTTATACAGGTAAACCTCTCTACAGTGGGCACCCTTGAGACCAGAGAAAAATCACCTGGGAACCAGAGAAAAGTGCCCACTCCTGAGAGGGTCAGCCCTTCTGGGCAGTATGGATGAGTAAACCCTCATTATTCACACATGCACGTATACATGTACAGTGTATACATATTACAATTCAAGGGGAGGTGTATACATGCAATACAAAACTGTCTTTCTTCCTCTATTACATAAACAAATTTTAACAGAAGCTGTCAAGAAACTACATGTGCATGTACCTGTGAACCCAGACAAGCACTATACTGTCTCAGTATTGGCTATGAAGAACACGCTAGGTCTGGCCAAGTAGTCTTATTTTTAACAGAGGGTACACTCAGGCTTGTTCTGCCTAGAAGTCCAGAGGCTGGCTGGTTCCCTTTGGGACTGATAAGCTATGCAGAATGACATAGCCTCAGGCAAAACAGACAAGCTAGAATACCAGTCTCAGTCATGGTGCACTAACAGCTCATGGCCTGCCTGGTACATATGGAAGCGTGGAGAAATCTTTTCTTGCATGAACAGAAAGAGATTCTCTGTGTTTTATGGAGAGCCTCATTACATAGTCCCCCCCCCCCCCAATTTGCTACAACACCCAATGCATGCACACCATACACCTGCTGGCATGCATGGCTAGGAGGCTGCCTATAAGACAGGTTCAAGCTGATTAATTATGGGTGCAAAATGGTTGCCTAGCACCATGGAGGTCAAGCACAGGTCAACAAGCTGTTGAAGGCCTGCATGTGTGGTTTGGAGAAAATTTGGTGAATTTAGCATACATTAAAATTTCCCAGCTTTTGTTTGCATGCTATTGTATTTGCCAATTGTCTCAAACCTTTATGTGTAAGTTAGAACTTTGTACCTATCTATAATATTTTGGATATAAAGTGTTTAAAATTCTAATTGCCCCTCATTTGCACAATTTTAATCATAATGACTACTCCACACCAAATGGCAAAATTTCATGGGTAGGTCAGTCACCATGGCAAGTTTGGTGGTTTTGGGAATAATAGTATCTAAGAAAAAGTCCTGACAAATCTGGGTGCTGGGAACGCCAGGAAAAACAATATATCTGGGAAGCACCCAGATAGATAGATAGATAGATAGATAGATAGATAGATAGATAGATAGATAGATAGATAGATAGATAGATAGATAGATAGATAGAAAGGAAGGAATAAGGAAAGAAAGAAAGAAAGAAAGAAAGAAAGAAAGAAAGAAAGAAAGAAAGAAAGAAAGAAAGAAAGAAAGAAAGAAAGAAAGAAAGAAAGAAAGAAAGAAAGAAAGAAAGAAAGAAAGAAAGAAAGAAAGAAAGAAAGAGAAGTGTGTGTTGACATACACACTCCAGTTAAGAGCAAAGTCCTGCTATTTTTTTTTCCGGGGGGGGGGGGGGGGCGGAGGTATACAAGTTTTGAAAAGTTATAAAAGAATAGAACGTAAATCGGTGCATTCTGGAGACGGGTATGCCAATTTTCGATACGTTTTAACATGATTCCAAACTGCGTAATTACCACTTATATAAAAACTCGCCCGTACGTTTGGACCTGTATCCACTTTTGGGCAACCTTCTCCATTGAGCTTCGTCTTTGACCCATTGGGCGATTGGCACTCAGCCTATTGCTGACCCTTATTTCATTGCCTCAGGGCGACTTCTATGTCTGATACACAATGCTATTTCTGGGGCCTACAACAGGTCACTGTTTGTCGTTGTATTTATATTTTCAGGTAATGTTCACTCTGGAAAAGTCCCACTGTATATTGTACATTGAATTCAATCGACAAATTAACCTTCCCTTTACACAAATCACACATAGATTTTGGACGCTACCTCTTCAAAATATCCAATTGACTTGGCTACCATTGTGAAAATAGTGAGTTCCGCACCCAATGCCAATGGTATGTAAATGGGCATCGGGACAATTTTGCCGAGTTGGGGTGGAAAGAGGGTAATAATATATGAAACCAAAAGTATATATTTTGCAATTATTTCCGAGCATCATTAATGATATATATGCTGTGGCCGTGCTTCATTTTGATATCCAAATAAAGTGTACTTTTGGGAGACTGTCCCGCAATCAATGCATCAATTGCGCAATGTTCATAATGGCGCTCGAGCGTGCCGTGTCCCATTTGGATTTGTAACTAACGATCATAACTGCTTCAGACACAACCGAGCGGGCGAAATATAGTTATGATAGCAAGTCATGTTTCAAAAGTACTTTAAAGACCGTTTGCCCTGCTTTACTCGGAGAACGGACACTTGGAACCGTGATGAAATCACGTGGTCACGATTCACTGTGATTTTCCTTTCCCACATTGCATTGCGTCACGTTTAAATGGGCACACAAGGTGTGTGTGTGTGTGTGTGTGTGTGTGCATGCCTTCGTGTTGCATTTCGATTTATAACTTATGATGATAACTGCTTCAGACACAACTGAGATGGCAGATTAAAGTTAATATTATAAGTCATCTTTTAAAAATACGTTGACAACCCTTTGCCGTGTAACTCGTAGAACAGACACCTGAAACCTAGCGATACTAGATACCCATGCCACACCCATCGTGGCTATATATGCAGCAGCTATGCTTTTTCCCCAGCCCAAGTTGACCGTCCAGACAAGTTGAAATGAAAAGCTGTGTTTGAGATGACTTTACTTCAAAATCACGGCACACATTGGTCAGCTTTTCTGTTAACTTTGTCTTACAACTTTGTTGCGGTTGATGTGAACGACATTTTCTTCTTCTTCTTTTTTTTTTTTTTTTTTTTTTTTTTTTGGTGGTTGTTTGTGGGGTGATTTTGCTGGTCGGTCGCGTGTTGTAGCCGGTCTAAGGTTGTCCTACCAGAGCATTGTAGCAAATTCTGCATCACGGCTCTTGAAACATGCTACATAATTTAGCCTATGATCGAGGAAAGATAAATTTGCTGCTGCAATTAAACAGCACCGTGGTCTCGCGCGTCAGGTCATTTAACATTGGAAAAGCGACCGTGCCAAGAAAATCTGGTCGTTTTGACCAGGTGTGGACTGGGGTCGGTAATTGCAGGTAATATTGTACCATGATTATACCTATTCCAATGCAGAACCTACCTGAGTATATCAAAGAGAGTGAATTTCAGACATTTTCAAAAATAAGGTGAAATCATTCTTGATACACGAGATGGGAGTACTGCTACTGGACAGGGACCGCTTTATATATCTATACTTTCAGTATCTTAGTGATATAAGGGACCTGCAATTTATATATATATATATATATATATATATATATATCAGGTCTCTGCAGTTGTACTAATTACGCTTTTGGTGCTTATATCTTTTTACATATTATTTTTTTGAAAATTTCGATCAATCTTTCTATCCATGAATGATAAAAGCATTTCAGCTACAAACCTGTGGAAAGCAACTTAATACATTTCGATTTCATACTTGCATTTCTGTCATTTTTATGTTGTGGTCCACCATGGAGAGAAGCCAAGGCAAAATTTCCTAGGCATTTGGTACTCCCATTTCATGCATCATAGTTTGATGTGCTTTCAGCAATTATATTACACCACCCTGGCATATGTGTGCATAAAATATTATCAATCAACATTCAGTGATAAAAGGTAGGTACATTCAGGCCTAGTGATTATTTTAATGTTTTTTCCTTGTTTTGGTAGAGAAAATACACAACTTACTAATAGCAGGATAATATATTTGCTAATTTTCCGTGAATTTATAACCATACTGTAAAGCCTTACATGTATGAATGTAAAATTTGCCTCATCTTAATTGATAACATAGTGATGTTATTTTATTTTATTTATTTCATTTTTTTTTTTACTAACATTTGCTAATTTTCATCAGATTTTTGTACAATCTGAGGTGAAAAAAGCCAAATCAGTACAAAAATGACCAAAATGAGATTTTGTCAACCATGTGAAGGCAAGATAGTCGAAACTCCCCAGATAAACCATTTTGCAACCAAATTAAAAATTCTTTGTGGCGGGGGGGGGGGGGGTGGCCACAGGCCCCCCAAGCATTCCTTCGGCCCTTTGGGCTGTGTAGGTCACATTTAGGCCACTGAAAAAATTTCGGACTTTTTTTGGGCCACTTGGGTCTCTGACTGAGTTTGTAGCACTGGCCTGAGTCGACTAGTATTTGTTTATTTATTTATTTTTCTTTGTTCCAGTACTTTTGGGGTTGGACCAATTCAGTAGGGTCTGTCAAGTAACCGGAACCACACATTTACTTTTGTTAGGCCTTGGGTAACTTGGACATTTGTTGAAACATGTAGAAAAAATGTATGTTCTTTCCCCTTTTACACATAACCTCTTCTGACGTCAGTTTAATTTGTTACCTGGGCACAGCCGGTGGCACTTGTTGTTATTAAAATCCTAATCCAAAATTGTGAATGGTCAGGAGCTTTAAGGCTCTGTTATTTGCAGGAGCAGGAAATAACGCAGCGTTTGCCGCGGCGCATTCTCATTGTCTTTCTTTAATGGGAGTGCCCCCGCCATGTACTTTCAGGGTCTCATACAGCGATAACAGTGGTATTCATTCATTTATTCATTCATGTTTTTATTTATTTTTTTTTTCATCTGTACTGAAAACCAAAACAGACAACCCTTCCAATGTGATTTTCTTTTTATTCTTTTCAAGTTCGTGTTCTGGCTAAAAAAAACCCGCCAGTACGTTCGGACCCGTATCCACTATCTGAACAACCTTTTCCACTGAGCTCTGTCTTTGATGCAGTGGGGCGTTTGTCACTATTGCCGTTACTTATATATTTTAGCCTGAGGGCGACTTCACTCTCTGATACAACATCCCTATTCTGAGGCCTACAACTGGTAACTGCTTGTCGTTGTATTTACATTTTGTAGTAATGCCCACTCTGCAAAAGTTCCATTGTATATTGTACATTACATTTATTTGACAAATTAATCTTCCTTTAACACATATCAGACATATATTTTGGATACTACCTCAATAAAAATGTCCAATCGGCTTCGCTGGCACTTTGAAAATAGTGAGTTCCGCACCTAATAGTTTGAAACTGATATATAAGGAGTGGTACGATTTTGGGGGTAGGGTAGGAAGAGGGTTATAACACATGAAACCAAGAGTACATATTTTACAAATGTTTCAGAGCGTCAATAATGATATAATATATGCTGTGGCCGCGATTCACTTTGATATCCAAATCAAATATATTTTTGTGCGACTGTCCCGCCATCAATGCATTAATTACGCAATGTTCAAAATGGCGCTCACCAAAAGGCATCTTGGTGTCGTGTCGCATTTGGATTTGTAACTAACGATGATAACTGCTTTAGATACAACCAGGTGGGCAGATTAAATGAAGATAGTAATCATGTTTGAAAACTACTTTAACGACTGTTTGCCCGCGTAGCTCGGAGAACGGACATCTGAAACCTTGCGAAATATTGTCTTATTAAACTTTGTGTTGCTATGCGGTTTTCCCCGGCCCAAGTCCAGACAAGTTGCAATAAAATGCTGTGTTTGAATTAACTTTACTGCAAAATAACGGCACACGATGGCCACTTTCTAGATAAAATCTTATATCACTGCATATTGCAAACAATGCTGAAAACACGTGGTTGCGATTCAATGTGATATCCAAATCAAATTTTCCTTTCCCACAATGCATCGCGCCATGTTTTAAGATGGTGCTCACCGTGCGTGCATGCATGCCATGATATCGTGTTGCATTTTGTTTTATAACTAACGATGATAATTGCTTCAGACACAACAGAGCGGGCAGATTAAAGTTAAGATAGTAAGTCAACTGTTCAGAATAAGTTGAGGACCGTTTCCCCCGGTAACTCCGAGAATGAACACATGGAATCTGGCGAAATATTAGATACCGATCACCGCACCACTGTGGCTATGATTTCTCCCCGGCCGAAGTTTTAAGAAGTAGAAATGCTATGAGGGGAGATGAAAACTGGTAATTTGACCAGATGGTCTCCCAACCCTGGGGACTGGTGTCGGTAATTGTAGGTAGCACTGCAGAACCTGCCAGGGTATATCAAAGAGAGCAAATGTGAGAACATTCTCCAAAATAAGGTGAAATCATACTTGATGCATAAAATTGGAGTACTACGAGGAGAAGGACCACTTTAGTCAGTATCTTGGTTTTATAAAAAATATGCCTTTGGTGCTTATATTTATTCATTTATATGTTAATTTATTAAAAATTTTGATCTATCTTTTAATTCATAAATAATTAAAGCATTTTAGCTAAAACCTGTGCATAGCAACTTAATATTTTTCTGACTTCACACTTGCTATTTTCCTGCTGTGATCCACCATGAGAATAAGCCAAAGCAAGATTCCCTAGGCTTTTGGCGCTCCCATTTTATGCGTCATAGTTTGGTGTGCTTTCAGCAATTATATTGCACCATGCTGGCATATGCGTCCTAATATACATGTGTTTTATAGATTTTTTTAATTTTATTATGTCAATATTGTACACTCTTTTCATGTGCATGAGTAAAATATTATCAATCACTCAACACTCAGTGATAAAAGTTAAGTACATTTGGGCCTAGTCATTATCTTAATGTTCTGTTTGTTGTTGCTTTTGCAGAGAAAATACACAACTTACAGGATATTTTATCTTATCAATTTTCCCCGAATCATAAATATGATGAATATATGTGCAAAAACTCTTCTAAAGCGTTACATGTATTTATACAATTTTTTCTATCTTAATTAATAACATGGAAATGGTCTTTTTTAATTTATTTTTTACCAATTTGTGCTAATTTCCATCGGAGTTTTGTGCAATCTGGGGAAAATTAGCCAAATCAGTACAGTAATGACTGAAATGTTGTGGTTTCATCAACCATGTCAAGACAAGATTTTCCAGTCAAAATTCACCCGAATGCGTCATTTTGCATGCGCAAATTTGAAATTCCCCGCCCCCTTTATCCCCAGACCCCCCCCCCTTCCCCCAGCATAGCTACAGGTGCTTGCTTTGGCCCTTTGTGTCTCATTTGGACCACTGAAAAAAATACATACTTTTTTGGGCCACTTGGGTTTCTGACTGAGTTTCTTGCACTGGCCTGGGTCGATCAGCATTTGTCAGGGAATGGCGGCTTAAAAGTACTTTTCTTGTGGTTCCATTAATTTTAGGGTTTGGCCTTTTTATTAGGGTCTGTCAAGTTACGGGAACCACACAATTATTTTTGGTAGGCCTTAGATAGCTTGGACATTTGTTAAAACATGTTTAAAATTGATGTTCTTTCCCCTTTTACACATTACTGCTTTTGACGTCTATGGCAAGCCAACAGGGCCATAACGCATTGGTCTTATGCGTTGCCGAGCCTCCACTACGCGTAGTCGAGCCAACCAATCAGATTTCAGTCTCCACTACGCGTTGCCGAGAATATGTTTTCCACTACGCGTAGTCGAGCTTCGGAGCAACTTATGGCACCCTTTGGCTGAAGAAAAGCAAACCAATCATTTACATCCTTACAATCATTACTGATATTAAAAGTCGAACAGGTCTAATACAGTTTACAAGAGCATCAGTGATTGGATAGTTTGGCTACACGCTATGGGAGGCATAGTTTCTCCACTACGCGTCGCCGAGGCTCCACGACGCGTTCTGGAAGAACATTTTCTCGGCAACGCGTAGTGGAGACTGTGATCTTATTGGTTGGCTCGACTACGCGTTGCCGAGACTCTACTACGCGTAGTGGAAACTGCAATCTGATTGGTTTACTCGACTACGCGTTGCCGAGCCTCGACTACGTGTAGTGGAAGCTCGGCTACGCGTAAGACCTATGCGTTATGGCCCTGTTGGCTTGCCATAGACGTCAGCTTAATTTGTCACCTGGACACAGCCAGAGGCACTTGTTTTTATTATAAATATGTACCTGCGCTGTATAGGGTTAGGTTTAATGATCATCATCATCTGTACTTAAACCTTGACTGATATATTATGTCAGTGTTTTATTTACTTTTATTCCTATGTTAATTTATATATCTTTTCAGTTTGCTCGTGTCGCTTGAGAATTTGGTATACAGACAAGAACGCAGTCTACTAGAACAGGACCGCAATTAATCTTAATGTCGCGTATCACTTCCCTGATCGTGCAGGAAGGACTGGCCCATGGCAAATATGTGTAGTTCTGTATGATTATTTCATATGAGACTTTTCTCACCTCATTTCTCCATCAATTATAATGTCCACCTTGGTTTTGAGCTTGAACACTCTGCCCCTAACTCTGCTTGTCAAGCTCTTCATGGGTTTGGTTTGATACACATGTTTGACGTCACTTAGCGAATCTTCTTTTACTTTGACTTCTTCCACCAATTAATCCAATTGGCACCATGCTGAAGATGTCCTCGAAGAAAACACTTGCTTTCTTCTGGGCCATGATGCAAGCTAAGCCGTTTGACTGAAAAAAAAAAACAACTTAAAATATTTGGCTTCTATTGAAGCTATATAAATGTCTTACACTCAATAACTATTTTCACATTTAGGACTACTAGGCTTCAGTGGTACGTCACCACTTTAAAAGCACCATAATAATATAAGGGAGACCGGGGAAAAGCGAAATTCCTGTATATTTTCCAAGCAAGTTCTGCCCGCTACCCTTGGTTACTTATAACAACAGGCAGCAGAGGTCCCCTCATTTTGAAATAGGGACCAACTAGATGGATTATCTCGGCATTCTGGGCAGGATTTAAAAAATTTTAATGGTCAATAATATATATATTTTTGTCACGTTAATGCCGCATAGGAATCCTCATACTTGCGAGAACCGGAACATCCTTGCACATAGAATTTAATTGTAGTATGTGGAGTATGCAGAATATATTGCATTGGATTGTTTGTGTTGGTACTCTAGTATGGAACAGCATGTGAAAATCATATCCCTAGGGGCAAAGTAGACTGGGGCTAAATAGAACATAGTTACAAATATTCTATGTTCATTTTGCCGTGTGAGGCTGGGGCAAGGTTGAACTTGCTGTTTAGCTGGTCTGCTTTGCCTCACAAAGTCAGGGCAAAGCGGAACCTTGGGGCGACTTGGAACCGACCGCTTTATTAAATATTTTACATGTTGTAACAAAACTGATACATACATTTATTTTAAATAAAAACCCTCCCTGTTGGTTTGGTAAATTTAGTCTGTGTGAAAGCATTCTGATTCTTACCATCAGCCAAAATGGCTGAGGTATTCCGCTTTGCCCCAATCTCCCTGTAAGATGATAACTACAACAATATGTGAAAAAAGCCTGTGATATACAACCCGTATTATAAATGGTTGAAAGTGCTTGTGGCCCACTTGGTTGGAAGAAAGAGCCATGTCTTTGCGTCATTCAGTTTCAGAATGGCCAACATTATGAAAGGTCACGAGTGCACCGCCACGCAGGCACTGGGCACGTGAAGCATGCCTCCCATTCTTTTTACTTGCCATACATGCAAAGGTTAGTACTTCCAGGGCCCCTAGCTTATCACAAGCATGCCAGTTAGTATTTTTCTTTTTAAATTTGAAATTCTAAAATATGGCCCAATATAATCTTTAGGAAGCAATACATCTACATTGAAATTTTTAAACCAATGTGCAACAAAATGAAACCACTGGGGTAGGGCGTCACCCTTCACAATGCTTGGCGAGCAAATAAAATCGTCAGTTGTTTCTTTCTGTCATAATTATAACGAAACTGTTTAGGATATCATATCAATATAAATGTTAACAAATGCCCTGTAAGTATGCATGTTACTTTCCTTTTGGTTGTAAAGATTCTGCCATCCTACGTAAGACAGTGAGACTTCACTGTCACAGGCGGTGTCGTGAGCATGCATCAGCACTTAGCATGTCATGCGGTATATTTGAGCTTGTTGCATAATAGTGTCTGCCCCCCCCCCCCCCCCAGTGTAGTCAATCTGCTGCAATTTTGATGGAGATTGAAAACGTTATAATAACAGCGAATTTGACGTTTGAATCCTTGTAGGGCGGGCATATAATGCATAAAAGATAACACATTTTGAACGTAAGGAAGTCGATAATCATGACGGTTAGGTTATTATGCATTTTTTATGGAAAAATTGGCGACGGCAGCGAAAGAGACTTTTGGACAAGATATATATTTACCACTTATACAAAAACTTGCCAGTACTTTCGGACCTGTATCCACTATCGGGGCATCCTTCTCGCCCAAGCTCCAGCTTTCACACACCTGGGGGTCGTGGCGGGTACTACTAACATATGTGGCCCCAGGGCGACTTCTGCGTCTGATACAGAATACATACTGCGGGGCCCACCGCTGATGTTTGTATTGCGGTGTATTTACATTTTCAGGTTATGCTCACACTGGAAATGTCGCAATATATATTGCACATTACATATATTCGACAAACTTCCCCTAGCCCCTATCGCACATAAATTTTGGATATTTCCTCTTCAAAATATCGAATCATCACTGGTACTTCGCTGCCATTTTGAAAACTGCGGACCAATCCGGATCACACTAAACACAGGAAGGCACTGTGATGTACAGGAAAGCACAGGCCGGCACAGGATAGCACCGACAGAGCACCGACAGGCTCCATCCAGTGTACCGAATGGCACCAAAAAACACAGAATGGGACACCAGAGTAAGGGACAACACAGGCAGGCTTTCCCTGAGACACATGAAAGCACCGCCAGGGACACTTCTTGATGACCAAAAATATATAGGGGGATATATCCAAATATAGGCCTAATAATGGATCTTAACCCTGAATCTCAAGGGTGAATGCCAGTGACATTTGACTGACTTCAAGTAACTTGCTAACTTGAATTAGACTAGGCACGGGAACTAAAATAATGTAAAGGATGTACATGTAAACCAAGAAAATCGTTTTAAAATACAATATGTTTTTACTCAAGAGGTTTAAACTGGGCCTGTAATTCTTTTCACAGCAAATAAATGGCGAATCTATATATCATGTTGTATGTGCGTATAGATTATGCACAAATCATAGTGAAAGAGTAATCAGGTCTAAATATACTTGACTTACTGCTTAAATCTACTGGACTCATAGCTTTCAAAACAAACCTATGTTACACAAGCATTCAGAAATTGGGACTTTCGCTCTTCAAGTAATTTACCTTCCTGCAATGCATAATTTTTCTTAAAATAGAAATCTTTACAGGTTAAAAAATTCAAAACAGCTAATAACACTGCAATTTTCAGCCTGAAACGTCAAGTTAAATATACATTGCACAAACTTCAAAACATCCACAAAGGAATAATAGCATTGTAAATCCTTTGATAATAGCTCCAATCCAGAATCTCCAATTAGTAGAAAAGAGCATTTAATGGAAGAAGAAGCAAGTTTACAATTTACATTAAAAGTTGCATTATGAAATACAACTCAATGGGACTACACAGCTCCAGTGGCCCTCCAATTTTGTGTGTGTTCGGCTGTGTATATTCGACTGAAGACGCACGTTGCTGCTAATTGCTATCTCTCCTCTAACTTGTCTATATCATGGATTTATAGTGTGGCATTCCACAGTTTGTATAGGATGTTGCATATATATATGTTGCATATTATATCATGGAACACCTCCCTGGTTTTATTTCCCACGTGGTACGAGGTGTTGCCTGGCTGGTTGTGTGACAAAAACTCCTACCATATCAAATAGAAATGTGCGACCACTATCGTCAGAAAAATTGTTTTCTTTTGCGTTTTGGTGACTTTAACTAATTTTGATTTTTGTATGCGGGTACAAATCTGAAACACGTGTACAGCTTCTTTGTAAATTGTGTAACTTTGTTCATGTTTTGTCCGTGTGTGTTTTGTAATATACATTTTGTGTGTCACTGCATATTTTGGAGAACCCCCCCCCTCCTATTAGCGACATCTCGAAGTACTATAGGGCGATCCAGTTGAAATAAATATGTTTAAAAAAAAACAAAAACAAATCGAATCTTTCAGTCCTGAATTTTGGACTGACGCAACAGCTTTCCTGGGCATTCTTGCCTTCAAGGTGCGCCGAGGAAAAACTGTGGACTCAACCCATACATACATATATATATATATATATATATATATATATATATATATATATATATATATATATACATATATATATACATATATACATACATATATATATATATATACATATGTTAGTATTAGGATGGACAAAATGTATTTTCAAATAAGATACTACGATTCAGATAGTAGACACTACATCAGTTTTTTTATACGAAATTATATATCCGTACTTTTACTTTACTTTCCACAAAGTTCATCGCTGATCTGCGCTGCTTTTTTCCGTTTAACCTCCACATTTGGTATGCAAAAACAATAAACTCTCTCTCTCTCTCTCTCTCTCTCTCTCTCTCTCTCTCTCTCTCTCTCTCTCTCTCTCTCTCTCTCATCTCTCTCTCTCTCTCTCTCTCTCTCTCTCTCTCTCTCTCCTCTCTCTCTCTCTCTCTCTCTCTCTCTCTCTCTCTCTCTCTCTCTCTCTCTCTCTCTCTCTCTCTCTCTCTCTCTCTCTCTCTCTCTCAACAACGATTATCTTATAGGCTATAAGTGAATAGAAGAGAATCAAGATGACAGGATGTATTTCCTTGGTTGACGAGAACAATGATTATAAGTTTTAACTAAGGGCTGTTCCAAAAAGTGTCGGGGGCGGGGGCAACGACTTCCATATCCGGGGGGGTCTGGGGTATATCTCCTTGATCATGTCCGGGATATTGGGGCATCAGCTTAAAACACATGTCCGGAGTATGAGGGCCATTTGACATAATCCTGTTCGTGGCTTGTATAATTTCTCTATTTTTTCAAATATTGGTCGACACACACATGTATCTTCACGCTACGTTCACGGCTATTAAAGTTCGTACGGTCAACATGATCGAAGTGAAGCCACTCGGAAATTATAAATCACATTTTCTCCACCACACATCTCTGTTTTTATCGACATTGACCTTCAGTCAGTTAGTGGCCGGAGACAAGCTTCTTCAGCAACATGGCCGTATCAAATGACTGCAGCACCGCTGCTATCAGTAAGTGTTTAAGCAGCATATGCTGTCTGTGTGGAATCACAGTAGAATATAGAAAAGGATCCAAGGGAACATTTCGATCTGACATTAGTGCTGGGCGTTTGTCTTGTTGACACCAAAAAAGACGAGCGTGTTCCACTGCTGGTTTCACTTTCACGAATGTCCCGATTGTCTGTCAGAGCGAATATCCTACATTCACCTCCATTATCTATAACAAACATATTTATTTTAATAGAAAAAAGACCCATTTCTTACGGTAAAATCGATCCATCACGCGACATATCCATTGTTTACTTGTGGTCTTGTATTTATTTGGAAGGTAGGTACATACACGGTTTGCACCCAGTGACAGTAGTTTGCACAGACTCTAGGCTTTGAAAATATTGAATTTTCGGTTGATTTTAATTTAATTGAGCAAAAGGTCCTGCTTTGACACCTTGTGGACAAAAGATTAACTACAACCATGAATGATGGCACTTTCAGTATCGTATATTATGAAATCATACTAAATTAACATTTTTAAACAAAGATATGGCTATTTTCTAATTATATTTAGGGTTCCCTTGCATTTCAAAGATATTTAGCATATACATAAATTTTCCACAGTTTTTTTTTCTGTGCTGAAGTTGCCTGTTACTTTACTAAATATATACTTTTGGCGATGCTGAATACATTGATCTGCGCTGATCCATGGTACATGTAGTTTCTTTTTTGCTCACTGACAAAAGATGTCAATGCAGGACAGCAGTTATGTTGAAGTCCTGTTATAGGCCTATTACAAAATACAAATTAAGCCTTTCTGGCTTGAAATGGTATAGCATTACACTAAGAATATCGTTTGTAGTTCATAATGTCTTTGGCAAGTATTTGATTGTCACTTTATGATTTTATCAAAGATATATTGTGATACATTTACTTGCCCAAGGAATTATGCAACTGGGAATAAAATTTGTAATCAATGGACAAGACCATTCCAGGCTTTTAAATTTCACCAAGGTTACCAATGGCTTTGCCTGCGAAGCGGCCTTGTTCTTACATTCAGATAGAGTCTGCTTGACAGGCAGCCTTTTATAGCCATGTCTTGCAGCAATATAGGTCCACTACAAAGAAAATATTTGTGACTTCAATGGTATTGCATTATACAAAAATCTTGGGGATGGCTCAACGTTATCATTTTTTAATTAGCACTTTGAGTACTAAATTACAAGAACCCACAAGGGTCTGTAAGTTCGACTATTATGTATGCAAAAAATCAATTTTAGACCCCTCCATTGCCTCTGTACGCAAGGTGTACACATGACCCATGGCCCCCTCCACCCCCACCCCCACCCCCACCCCGCCCACCCCCGTATGCAGTACGCAGCACCATCTCCAATACAGCATAGAGCCTAGGTCTGAACTGTTTTCTACAGCAATAATAATTCCATTACAGAACTGTTTTTCTTTGGAATACACAGAAACAGCCTTTGATATAATTGATATTAATATTTTTTCCATTAATTAATGGTACAAAGATAGACCAATAGGCAAAATTATTATAAGAATTCCAGTGTTTTCAATAGAATTTTCTCCAAGGGGTCACAGTGTCATCATTATTATACAGAATAGCTTTTTTTGCCCTAAAAAACTTCATATTCTATACAAAAAGTCAAAATTGACCCTTTGTCATAGATGTCAGGGGGTCATTTTTTCTTTTGAAAGGGTAAATGATGCACATATGGGGGTTAATGAAAACACTGCATTCTGCCACACAGCCTGATAAAGTAAGCACAATGTGTATGCATATGCATCCAGCAAACCTCCTTCCCACCCCCACCCCCATCCCACCCCTTTTATGCGTACACAAAACATGAACAGCCCCTAAGGGGGTCAATTTTTTTTTTCATAAGTTCTCCTGCTGGGTAACAATGAGTTATGGAGTGGTTACCCAGGTGACCCAACCTAATTATGCTGCAGTGTGGTGCCCACCTAGGGCATCAGAAACTCCAGACTTCTGGATGTCTGCAGGCTTCACTAATTGTTTTCCACAGCTCTTGTCCCCAGGAGAAGCTCTTTTCAAATCCTACTTGTCCCCTTGCCCAATTCAGTTGTCCTTCAGATTAAACTGCATCATATTAAAATTCTTGGTTGTCCACAGGATTAGTGCTTTTTAAATGAAAAACATGGTTTGCAAGATCTATTGGCAGTGGCCTGTCATCCCCCAAACTGTAGTGTAGAATACTTCCGTACACATTGCCTCCTAGTTTGAACACTCAAAGGGCCAGATGCCTACATGCAATTAGTGGTTATTCGTTCTCAATTTTGGTTCTTGTGTCTACACTCCAAAAATAACGGTCTCTGTTATTCATGTTCATGCGTGCAGTTTTTTTTTTCAAAAATACTATAATGCACTCTTATACATGCTACTGGATAGATCGACTCAAACAGGAGAAAATTAATCTGAATTTTAAAAGCATGTCACAAAATTGCAGTTTTGAATTGTGTCTCGACGATAGTCGGCTTTCACTGTGTAAGATTAGGAATAAAAAACGGGAATATATAGTCTCTTTGAAAGATTCATGTCAGACCAAGATGATAGTTTTACAAAGGAATATTATTCAGATCAATTTACAGTGGACCCAAAAATGATGGTCCACTTTATAATTGTCACAACACCTTCATTCGCACCTCTGTAAACAGCAAAGGTAAAACCCATGGTCGATTAAAATATGCGTTCAATATGGCTCAACAAAGTGAGTTTAAAATTGTGTATAAGTGTGTCTTCATTGATCATATCAGCGAGCGCGTGACGCATCTGAGAGGTCAAGGTCATTCATATGTAAACTCAACACAGCACTAATGGAGCACCATGCCATTTGCAGTATCAAAATTCCGAGCTCCAGTAGTTCTGGAGTTCAGAATCTAACCTAATTTAAACATGGGACTACATGAAGTAAGAAGCCACGAGACCCTGGAGATCATGTGGAGATTATCTATAGGCCTATCGAGAAGGAGTGTACTCTGGGCTATAACATGTTTCTGCAATTTTCAAGTTATTGGTGGGATGGGTATCACAGGCGCACTTCTTTTAGATATTTTTCCTCCAAAAATCTGGCCGGAATGATTAGGCCTATACCAAAATCGCTGGACGTGACATGCTGAATGGACTGGACAGCAAGCGTTTAATTTATACGCAGTGAATATCGAAGTGAATTTCTTATAAAAATGAGGTGAAGCTCAAGACCAGTCTCGCATTGTGTCTGCATGAATATTATGCTCTGATGTGTTACATATCTACACGTGTTGATTAATTTCTAAGTGACCATCTGAAGACAACCCCTCTTATGGAGCCACTTTTTGGCGCATTTTGGGTGGCCTTTTAAAACGAGGATCACTGTTATGGCTGGACGAAACCACCAGTCAATCAGCAGTGGTAAATTAACACAGGAGACTGCATATTAAAACCCATGGTTGCAGACCAGCGTGGTTGCAACTAACCACTGCTTTTACTTAATGGGGAGTGGGAAGGCATGTATCTCCAACACGCTTCGACAGGACCTGACAAATGACAGAGGTTTTTGACAAGTCGAAAAAACAAATATAAATGAAGGGTGGACAGGAGTTCGAACCCTTTACAAATCACCTATTATTAACAAATAAACTAAGCCAGGATGCCAACTCTACCTCATCATCAGGGACAGTCCCTCAAATTAGCTGAAATTTTGACCAATTTACGGTGTCTGTCCCTCATTGAAACTGGGTATTTTCTCATATATGCTTTGTTAAATATGTTCTGCCCATGATGTTCTCACTTAAAATGTCCCTGAAATGGTATTTTGGATGTTGGCATCCCTCAATAAGAAAAGCAAAGAAAAAAATGCTCCCCGAAGCAAGAATATTTTGCAACGTAATATCTCTTGAATATAGTCACTGTTATAGTGAAGTGCAATGATTAGGAAATATAATGGTGATGACACAGATAAAATATACTCTCCTGAATGTGAAACCTCCGAACTTTCCGCAGGGTGCCCACCAGTTCCGTCTCCCTCATCCTCGCTTGCTGTCAGCGTGGCGCGGTCGTGTGTCCCATTTCGGATAGGCCTGTGGTTTCCACTTTCAAAACGTACTCCGGTCTTCTGCCATAACTTTTCCTGCAAAAATTTAATATTTATACAATTACGTTCATGTTGTGTTCATTACCATGCAAACTTTATTAAACCTTGTGCAATACAAAATGAACAACGCATGCATGCGCCCACACAATCCGAATCCACTGACAGGTCTGTGCAGTTCCATCTTCGTGGCTCAATTGCGTTTGCTTTGACAAAACCACGACGGGCACAAGCTGGACGCACGTGGGGGTACAAAGCAAAGTTAAAGCTATTGTTCACCGATTACGTAAAGGCAAGAACGCTTATAGAAGCTCCTCGTGACATTTAGCACTGAAGCGGAGCGCAGGTGTTAAATGTCACGAGTTGCTTCTATATGCGTTCTTACCTACTTAGAATGCAAATAATTGACCAATGAAATAAAAGTTCCGTCTGTCAATCATATGAAATGAATCGCATGACAAAATTATATAACAGCTATAGGCACACGCCTGCCACACTCTGTGCAGATTGGGTCCTTAATTATTAGGCTGTAATGCAAAAATGGATTTGAGAGCCATGGATCCATTTCTGGAACCTGTATCAGAAATTCCCGATGATTTGGTGGATTTGGCAACACAGGAGCTGTTTTTCAACGAAAAAGCTTCAAAACAAGACGTAGGAAACAATGACCGATTCAGCGAAGTCGTCACCTGAAATTTTGAGGCAAAAAGTGACTGAGGCCGTACCGAAGGCAACTAGAGAAAATAACAGGTGGGCTGTTGGAGTGTGGCGGCCGGGATTGGGCACTGTGGCGAAATACGAAGCCACAGACATTAAGCATTCGTGTGGTTGCTGGAAAATGAAATGCACTGAACATGTTATTGGTGTACATGCAGATGCCCATTATAAAAACTGCTCTTCTGTTTCCTGCTTGCCTGGTGAGTTCGCTTCTATGACATATAATTGTGCCATTTCATCACAAGTTGCACTGATGGGCGTGTTCTTTAGTTCGTCCAGCACGCGCTGTGTAGTGAATGACCTTGGTGCAATAGACCTGTTCATACCGAGTTGTACCGAACTTTTCCGGACCGTAATTAATTATGCATTCCATTGTTGGTCTGATTGTCCAATCAGCAAGTAGCCGAGTTGGGCCCATGCCGTCATATGTTTACAACGGATGCCACGGTTAACGCCAGTGATTACAGCATGGCTTGTGCTGAACAGTGCAAAAATCTTTCACCTAAAATGTCACATCAGTGGTAAAACGTGTATTTATAGATTGCTCACGGTTTGATTTTTCGTTAAATCCAAGCACATCCTGTGTTTTACTTTCTCATACTTCCACATGTAATCTGGCCAGCGTGGTCGAGCACAAAATGTAAACAAAGCAAGGTGCGCTTCCCGAAGTGAACCGAATAAATCCGAGTCCTATGAACAGGTCTATTGTGTCATGAGGAAAACTCCTCGCAGGCTAGCAGGAACGAAAAGCAAGACTCTGATTGGTTCATTCATGATATTGGTCAATTATTGCACTCTAAACGTAGGATGATCTCCAGCGTTTATTTTGTCTAAAATGTAGCAACTGGCAAATTGCCCTGGTTTCAGCTTTTGCAGCAATGTTTGATCAAGTGAGAAGCTTGACCTGCTGGAAAACGGTGCCTCTGTGATAGACCCGAGATCAGCACACGGAAGACGCGGATGACCGTCCTGTGCCTTGGTCCTTTTTTGCAGAAGGACAAGGACAAACAGTTTAATTTCAGGCCAATATATAGCCTATATTCATCACGTTAGTCTCTTTAGACCTACATAATTCCCACACGCAAATTTTGGCTACAAGTCAACCATTTCACATAACACAACCACAGCAATAAACCACAGTTCAACATTTGGATTGATCACATTTCCGGCCATCTTGAAGGGATGATTCATAACAGTTTTTGGATTGTAGGCCTAGTGAAACCCCCACAACCGCACCGCATCCACATCCCACAAACCCCATCCCACGACCCACAACCCACAATCCACAAACTGGTACTATTAAAAGCCACATAACGTTAGAAGTTCTATCAACAAATGAGCAAATGGCATTTGGAGGTCCCGGTTATATCAACAAACGGCCAGAAGGTCATTTGAACGTACCGCGATCATAAGATGGAGAGATCAACAATTTTACTTTTTTACTTTCAAGGTGTCTGCATGGGTAGGCCTATTTTCCTGCCAAGAATACGCTAAACAGAAGCCCAGCCCAGGTCACAAATTATGTCCTGGTGAATGACATAGGCCTACTAGTCAAGTTACTTTTTCTCTTAACTCACAAGATATAAAGATTATCCATGCATAAATCTGCTACAAAAGAATAATATGGCCTCCCAGAGTCCCGCTTGGCTAATAACTGGGGGGTAAATTATGTAGCAAAACTAGGTACATTCCGATTTACAATTGCTTACCGAATAATAGCCAAATTTGTAAAGTTAATATTCATTGTTTTCAAAACCAGCACAATTTTAAACGTAGGCCTATTTGACACATCCTTTTCTTCGATAATGATTGATTTCACAACAGAGAGCCACACGTGCACGTGACAGCAAACTGCGGGATGGCGACGGAACATTTAGGTCTAAGAATTTTGGACAGGTAATGGGTTAAATTCCTTTTAGGCTCAACATTTTCACAAGTTCTACCTGTACATTTAGTTGCTCCCGACAATAGGGCTTGCGTCAAGGAAAGCCCTGTAAATTATATACTTTTTTATGTCCATGGAACATGCATTATACTGCAAGTGCAATGACTGTCCTCTTCAACTATTGTTTCATGATGACAATATCACATGCAACGTCAGGGCTCAGGAATTTGCATGTCTGCTAGCCAGGGAGCCAAACAAGTAAAATCCCAATCAGGCCAAGCTTAAATTTCAAATTAGGCTTACTTGTAGAATTAAAAAAAAAAAACGAGGTACTGCAGGCCATAAATAAACTGAAAAATAAAAAGTCACCAGGCAAAGATGGCATTCATAATGAAATAATTTGAGTGTAGCAAGGACATATTATTACTGATTTCTTTAACGAAATTTCCACCACTGCCAACTTTCCAGATATTTGGCAAGACAACTCATTTACTGTCGCCCGTAAAAAGGGAAGCAAAAATGACCCAAATAACTACGAGGGTAACGCACTCTAGGTTCGCAGTCTCAAGTAACACGTTGAAATCATTCTGTCTGATTTTAAACACGAGACTATCTGAATTCTGTGAGACATATAACTGCATTCCCGATATAATCGAATGGCTTTCCAGAAGTCGAGAACATCTGACCACATTCTTATATTAAAAGGCCTGGTTGACAAATATCTCAACAGACTCCCTAGACAGAACTTGTTACATATAAATACATATTTTACTTTGGTGTCATACATATGCCATATCTGTATCTGTAAATATCCAAAACATCTATGTTATCATTTTTTTTCTTATTTCAATTTGCATATCAGATATCTGGACAGACATCGATCCAGAAAATTATCCCTGCCATTGGTAGCAATTTTGGCCCTTTGCAAAAATGTGCAAGGGAGCTGTGAGAATACAACTTACAAGAAACTTGTCTAAACGGCGGAAACCGTTGGTGTGGCACAGATACGTACAACATTTGTTGTACATATCTGTGCCACACCAACAGATATGTACAACATATATAGAGACAAATCACTCTCCATGGCACAGATGTTGCCGTATCCTTCCTGCCTTATCTATGGTAGAGTAAACCGAAGAACTCGGAGAAAACCACCGTGCACGGTTAAGAAGAGGATACATCCCAAGTTCAAGGGATTTATCTGGAATCCTGCTCTTTTAAATCCCGGAGCGAAGCGTAGGGATTTAAAAATGCAGGATTCCAGATAAATCACGAGAACAAGGGATGTATCCTTTTTATACCATTCCTTCTTTGTTTTCATGAATATAAATGCATTTTAAAGTGTATTCACCAAATTCCTGTGTCGAAATTTAGCCATAGAAATTTAAAGCAGGGATATATGTGTAAGCAGGTGACAAAAATAAATCCCTTGAGAAAACAAAGGAGGCATGGTATAAAGTGGTAGGGACTTTTTCCACATGCTGCTCAGGACGAATCGAAACCGGGTCGCAGAGGTGAAAGGCGAGCGTCCGTCTTACCGCTCAGTCAACTGTGCAACCATTGATCTGTGTCACAAATTATCCAGAAAAATAAACTTGCCTAATTGTGCTTGATATATGGTTAAGAAATATTATATTTTCATTGCATTTTCTTGACTTAAATACAAATGACTTTCGTTCTTTTCTGACTTGCCCCATAATTTAGCTGTTAATATCCAAAGATTATTAGAAAGTTTGGCTACAATAATTTACAGTTTTTAGACTTGTCTGTTTTGCTACTCAACTTTATCTTTTGACATCATTCTGTTTTAATGTTCACCTTTCAGACATTTTAGGCTAGCTCGATTTCTGTTAGGTCAAACCCCTAGGGGCCATAGGTAGCAAGCAGCTACTCACGACAGTTACAACTTGCCTAATTGTACTCAAAATCCTGTTAAGAAAAATTGTTTTGACCACATGTTTTATACATAAATGCTAATGACTTTCTTTCTTTTCTGACATGCCTAAATGCACATTTACTCAAAATCGGCAGTATTTCCTCAAATGTCACAAACCTGACACATTACGTTGATACATTAACTCAGGGTTGGCAGTTAAGTAGAGCTTAATTATTTGAGGGGTAGGTGTCATCACAGAGTTTGTTTTACATTTCTGGAGCAGGATGTCCATTTTTGCAGTCCTTCTTGGGATTTCCCTTGTTTTGTACAGGTGGTCTAGCTGCAACTGTTTATTTTACTATCACTGGGACTGAATATAAGGCCCCAGCTTGTTTCCACTTCAGTTATACCTTGGCGGGTGGTTTTACTAGGATAAGCTGTCCAGCTAGAAAGGGTATATATTGGTTCAGGGGTAAGTCAAATTGTTTTTATCTGAACCTGTACTATACAAATTTAGTAATTATGGTTTGTTTAATAGGTATTCTTCTTTCATAACGAAGCTCTGCATTTGTAAGCAAAACTTCACGTTTTTAGCTAATTCATCATTTGCCACGTTCATATTTATTCTTTGTTATGTGGGTTGTCTTTGCTGAATATTTAGCTTACACAAGGAGCCGCTACTCAGAGAGACATGTACGGGTAAAAGGCTCCGAAACATGTTGAGTAGCTACCCGCCGAAGACCCTTTAATTTATTTGGGCTGATACAGCCTCTGTCAAAATTTTATAGAGGAACGTGTGCAATAGTAATTCCACATGTATATAGGTTAGACAGGGACAGGTTAGCTTATGGAGAGTAAAGAGTTCGTACTGCGGAATAGGGTATTGACTACTAGGAAGTAGTTCTGGGCAAAAAGACACAAATACAATTGTGATGACTTTGATATGGCTGAAGTGTTATCCACCATTCAAAGTTCTATCCGGTTATTTTAACGTTTCCTGCTCTGATGTGTGCCGATTGATCAAACGTATGCTATGGAGGCATTTCGCGCAAAATATCATTTGGCCAAATTCAGCCGCGTAGATGGCGATGCGGGGAAATACGCAATATACACATTAATTTCCCGCCACAAAGCACGGGTTTGACGCCTGGCGATCACGGGGGACGGCGAGTCTCTTCACTGTTACAGACAGGCTATGTGCTCATATCTCACAAAATTAGCATTTTTTGAGAAATTTAAGTTCACAAATGCCAAAATGGTGTTCTTCTAGTACTTCCCGATCCATATATAAGAAAAATTTCCATCCTACTTTAATAGGTATTCTGTACTTCCAAAATATTAATATATCCCGGTCGTTCTCACAGATACCGACCCGTATCTCGCCATATCTCACCAAGCGAGACTAGGCAATCAAGTGTGTAGTTGGGGCGGGAAATTAAGGTCTTGGACCAGTAACCCCTCAAGGTCGGGTCAACTGATCCACAACTTTTGATCGAGTACTGAATACTGTTGCTGTGTCTATTGGATGTTAATATCACAGGAGCAGAGCATCCCAAATTAAGTCCCATCATCATTTTGGAGAGGAAAATACTTATCAACTGTGAGTTTTAGAAAGGCACTGCTACTCTAGAAATATTTTAAATCATGTGATAACTTTGTGTATTTTTGGAGACATATTTGGTGCGGAACGGTCAATCATGGAGGTAAGGTACACAAATGCACCTGTAAAAAAAAATCTAATCACATGACCCCCCATTTTCTTGGTTTTAACTTGTTGCTACCGGTATAAACTTGAAGCAGAATGCCAAGGAAGTTGCAGTTTTCCGTTTCAAATAGGAGAAATAAGCCAGCGAATGTCGCTATTTTAACATGTAAATGCATCAGGCCTAGGTTACTGGTCCAAGAGCTTAATATGCATGTTTCCTATTGGCTGGAGCTCCCAGATGCGGTTGGTGTTGTAGATTGAACGTCTCATGAGACATACAGGCCCATGACCGAACGACAGGCAGATTTGCTTCAGTGGAATAGAAAAGTCCATTGCATTCATACAATAGTCATCATTTACAATGCCAAACAGATTAGGTGCATACAATCTGGTTCCCTGGGGCACCAAAATGATGCTCAATGTTTTAGACTTTTGCCACCGTTTGGTCCAAAACAAGTCTTAGATTTTCCTGACGGAGGGCGATTGCTTGCTGACAAAGGGTCTCCCAACACGTATCCGTTGTGCAGGGTTGGGGCGGGGAAGGTGTTAGTGTTCACATGCTTAGAAGGAGAGATGTTGCCAGAGCCGTGGAATTGTGTGGCGGTTTGGCACAACGAGGGTTGCACATATTTGAGACATACTAATTTTGTACACTTTGTCTTGAAGTCTGAAGTCAGTCAGTGCACATGTTGATTTGTGTGGTGTAACGTGCCACTCCCAATCAATATTTATGTGATATCCTTATAACTATTATAAAAATGTGATAATAATATATATGAATAACTGCAAAGTTTATTTAGCATTAATTAACACGTGGAATGTTGTATTTTTGCTTCTATGTACCAATATACGGGTTAATGACATGGACAATGTAGTTCTTGTATGATTTGATATGTATGAAAGATATCATTGTAAAGTCGTATATGGCACTTCATTAAAATGTTTTGAGTTCATGATTGGGATTCTCTCCTGATATTACACACACACACCCATTTATATATATATATATATATATATATATATATATATATATATATATATATATATATATATTATATATATATATATATGTGTGTGTGTGTGCGTGTGTGCGTGCGTGCGTGCGTGCGTGCGTTTTGAGTTCATGATTGGGATTCTCTCCTGATATTACACACACACACCCATATATATATATATATGTGTGTGTGTGTGTGTGTGTGTGTGTGTGTGTGTGTGTGCGTGCGTGCGTGCGTGCGTGCGTGCGTGCGTGTGTGTGATTTATTCGGGAAATTATCCCTCTACAATCGGGACACTCATGGAACGGGGTTAAACCATAGTGCATTCAACATATGGGCTATAATTGACACAGGCTTTACTACACTTAAATGACCAACGGCGATGAAGGAAACTTAAACGTTCTGCTTAGCATAACAAGATTTACAAGAGGCCCTAATATAGGCTGGTGAGCCTGTCGGCTGATTGTATTTTCTTTTGAAATAAAATATGTTTAAATCTAACGTTCTGCTTGAAACTGAATGGACGTTAGAGGCCGCCGCCAGTTTCACTGGTTTCTTGAACATGCTGAAATATAATTTATACATGTCACATTTCATGTCACCCGCATCGAAACTAGAGACGCACAGTACATGAGTGTCAAACGTCGATCTGCATGTTCTCAAATATGTCGCTGTGATTGGGCGAACATAAAGTTGAAAAGTACACCCTGAGCAGAGAGTCTAAGTCTGCAGGAAATTGGACCAACGCGATGTTACAAGGCGTCCGATGTTCTCATTGGATTAAAGGGCTCTAACACACTGACCAGCCGGCCGGGCGATTTTGGGCTCGCACGGGCGTCGTGCGAGTGACCTAAGTCGCCGTACAGGTGTTTGTTTAATGTGTCTCACCGCCGGCCCGAGTTCAAAAATCGCGCCGGTTTTGCAGGTGACTGTTTACGTACTATGTTATCAATGTTATTTAGTTCATTGTTGGTACACGGTCACATACCTGAGAATCTGTCGAAAGTGATACTTGTTCCACTCATTAAGAACAGAGCTGGAGACGTAACCGACCGGGACAATTATAGACCCATTGCTCTGGCTACAGTAGTTTCTAAAGTGTTTGAAAACATTATGCTTAACAAATGTGAACAATACCTGCATACATCATGTTATCAACTCGGGTTTAAGAAGGGAAAGGTTACCGACATGTGTATTTATGTTCTAAAAGAAGTAATATATTACTGTAAATCACGTAAGGCCCCAGTGTTTGCATGTTTTCTTGACGCCAGAAAAGCGTTCGACAGTGTTACTGTTAATCATTGGACCTTATTGAAAAAGTTGCTTGAGCGTGGTGTTCCAACATATATTGTCAGACTCCTGATGACATGGTTTCAAACTCAGACTTTCTGTGTAAGTTGGGGAGCAGACAGATCATATTATTTTAATGTGTCTAACGGCGTGCGCCAGGGTGGGATCATCTCCCCTCGCCTTTTTAACGTATATATAGATGAATTAAATTATGTACTGGCCAGCAGCGGAGTTGGATGCAATATTGGTGGCACTTTTGTCAATAATCTTAGCTATGCAGACGATATGGTTATCCTGAGTCCATCAGTAAAGGTTTGAGAGTACTCTTGGAGAAATGTGAAACTTTTGCTGCCTCTCATGATATTATTTATAATACCAAGAAGACTGAATGTATGCTTCTCTACTCTGGTACCCACATGAATATTCAACCTACTGTAAAACTGTGTGGCGACAATTTGAAGGTTGTTGAACGATTTACATATTTAGGACACGTGCTTGTCTCCTCGCTTTTGGATGACCAAGATATTGAGCGTCAGTATAGATCTCTATGTTGCAGAGCAAACATGATGAAACGTAAATTTTATGCATGCTCCAATGAGGTTAAAACACTTCTCTTCAAATCATACTGAACCTCTCTATATACATCACAGTTGTGGGTCCAGCATACTATCAAGTCTCTCTGTAAATTTACTGTCTTATACAACAACGCCTTTCGTTGGCTTATGGGACTCTCCAAGTGCTGCTCTGCAAACGGCATGTTTGTCTCAAATCGCGTGCTGTCTTTTGGGGGAGCTAAGAAGGAAGCTAGTGTATGGTTTTCAGCGTAGACTTTTTAAAAATAACAACTTCATTATCAAGCAACTACTATGCTCAGATGTCTTATTGGACTCTACGATTCACAGACGCTGGCGTCAACTCCTATACTAGGTGTACTGACTTGTGATATAATTTCCCAACCTCATCTACATATGTACTTTTAAACCTACTCTGATTATACGTGTATATTTTACATGAACATATCTATGTATGTTATGTATTTTATGCACTGTCTACTATGGACGTTGTTTTAGTCTGAAATAAAACTTACTTACTTACTTACTTACTTACTTACTTACTTACTTACTTACTTACTTACTTACTTACTTACTTACTTTTGAAACTCGTACCAACGTTGTACGGATTTTTCTGATATTGTCGTGCGAGCCCAAGCCGATTTGTGTATCAGCCTGTTGTAGTTTAAAAACTTGTATACAGGGGGTGCTCTTGTTTGTCATGTGACCATGTGTCTTGGTCATAAAAGAGGGGAACGTAACATCTGATCTAAGAAGATGCCTTGTGGCCGTGGAAAAGGAAGGACTCGTTGTGTTCGACCATCTACTGAACCAAAATTAACGGAAAATGTCAATAAAACGTCATTGGGTCATTAGATTATGGTGACACCAGAAAGGCAGACACAAATTCGCAAAACGACACCAAAGTCTTTGCATGAATTCCAGCGTGACGGAATCACCAAAATATGACATATTTTCATCTTTAACCAAACTTTTCTCGCCAATATCTACAGCATGTCTTCTACTATTATACTGTATTGTAAGCATTTTTATGCTCTTGCAGACGGAAGATGTCAATAAAACGTCACCGAGTCATGAGATTATGATGAGAGCAGAAAGGCAGACACAAATTCGCAAAACGACACCAGTCTTTGCATGAATTCCAGCGTTTATCATTCCACTTAGATATGCACGTGTTTCTAGAATTATATTTATTACTATTGTTTGCGTGACGGAATCACAAAAACCAGCCATTTAAAAAATTCCACGTACAAATAAAGAAAAAATGTGAGTAAGAGAATAGTATTCTTAAACTGACCTAAATAGAATTATTTGTAACTACTTTATGATATATATATATATATATATATATATATATATATATATATATATATATATATATATATATATATATATATATATATATATAAAGCAAACCAGTTAATGAAGGGTGGTACCTCAGAAATTTCCTTCTACTTAAGATTATATGGAGGTGGGAATGTATGTTTCAGTTCATAAGGTATGTGGCCAACATGTGAAAGACGCCCTGTAGTTTGTTCTCTGAAAGTATCGATTAGTTGTAAATTAACTGTCAAAAACTTTGGGCGTAAAGATATGTAGGCTTACCTATTGATATGGGGGTAATATGAGTACCTGGAAATCCATTATTAGCTTGTTGCATAAACTAATGGCAGGTATGAACTATGCCCATATTACTTTTTCTGTGGGGACATATGCGCACCTTTGCATTGATACTTTATGTGATATTTTGCACTTTCATTTAACCTGACGTACGATTCTGGAGATAGTTTAATCAAGGTAAAAAAAATGAAGCTGTTAACCACTCCCAATAATGCTTTGAGAAAAAAAAAAAAATAAATAAAATAAAAACAAAAACAAAAAACTATGTACTTTGATTAAATCCCACTTGAAGTAGCAGGAACCCATATTACTATGTGCCTATGCTCTTGTTGCAAGGGAAATATGGGCATGTTTGTGATTTTTGTTTTGCCCTGAAAATGTAAAATATATCAGTCTGCTGGTCAGAATGTTTTAGGTCTTTAATGCAAAGGAATATAACAGGCTGGTTCTTTTCATCTTTATAGATGTACGTTTTGCTTTTCAAGAGAAAATCCACAAGGGGGACCATATAACCTCATGTTACCCCTACATTTAGAAATTGCATAAAAGTTTATTTATACACTTGTATTGCTCAGGTTGCCTATATTGAAAAGAAAGTTCTATGTACTGCAAAAAGGTGTTCTGGTGGTTTCTCAAGCAGAAAATTTCCATACTGTCTGACAGCTAAAAAGACTTAAATATGGAAGTGTTCTCCAAAAGAAATATTTGAAAAATCTGCGTCTGGCAGTTTCAACATACAGACCTGATTACTGCAAATAAAATCAAAGACCTGAAATTGAAATTAAATTTAGCTATCAGATATATGGAAGGTATGTGGGGTTTAAAGTTTTGATATATATCTGAATAATTAGAATAATTCAAATTGTACAACTTTTGTATTATGTTCATGTAACGCCGTCATCATAAAACAAGAACGAAAGAAAGAAAGAAAGAAAGAAAGAAAAAAAGAAAGAAAGAAAGAAAGAAAGAAAGAAAGAAAGAAAGAAAGAAAGAAAGAGAGAAAGAAAGATGTAGGGACAATCAAGATTTCTGCGTATGCCCACAGACCTATCAACAATTGTCGAATGCATCTAGAAAATATTAAAGCTGGTTTTGAATAGTACGTACATATGATTGAAATTTTACAACCACAAGTAGGCCGACATAATTCATCGTAAATTTGCGCGCAAAAAGTACAATTTTGGTTTGTTTACAATAAATCCAATGGCAATTTATATGATTATGTCAGCATAAATTGCTGACGTAAATTAATAAATTTTCCTCTATCATCATTACAATTATTGCCATTGAAATCCAGAAACGCTGGTCGTATGATAAGGTTTTTTGTAGTAGTTCACCTTGACCCTGATAAATATAGGCAAAAACTTGTACGTTTAGTACAGTCATGTATCCAAAGTGTGTCACTGTTTATTGAACTTCTTTACTTGCACCGACAGTTCTCGGAGAAAAAGGTGCTCAGGCTGGTCTTAATATTTAAGAACCGTCGTCTGTGTGGAGACAGATGCTTTATCATTTTCGCAGTTTTTTTATTTTTTTTTTTTTATTTTTTTTTTCAGTGTTACATTTTCTCGAAGGAATATGCTTAACTGACGTCATAATAAAGCCTGCGACAAGATGAAGAACGATTTCGTATCCATCATATTTTCAATTATTCATCATGCTCATCGTAATTTTCAGTGCGGGGAAAACTGTCCATTGTAGAAAAGTTGAGGCAGTATACGGAGGCCTAATGGGAGCATTTTTTTTTACCATCAACTGTTTATTTCTCGAATATCTGCCTTACAATATTTCCTCATATCATTGGCAGAATGCCAATGCCTAGCGCCTAATGGTACGCTAACATATATCTATTTAGTTAAACTGTACTTTCGCAGAGTGCTTTTATTGAACATGCTAGTTTAATGATAAAACAAATATTCTTTGGTGATTCCATCGCGCACACTTTGGTGGATTTATGACGCATATTATGCAAGTTCGGGGGACTAGAATGAAAAATTCAATTTCGGGTTTTAAACTTGGATTTGTTTCATGAAATAGAGTACAGGTTATGGCACTATGGGTACCCTGTGCGATTTTATACGACAAGAAATAAACAAACTTCGTTTTTAAGACCAATCACCATATTTTTTTATATTCATTGCATGACTAAACGTTCTGTAACTCTTGCCCCTTACGGGTCTGACACCTCTGCCTAGCAAATTCTCGAATGCAGAAATATCTTCGGAGAGTCATTTCCTTCCCACCGTCTTGATCATTTCAGCTCGCCCAATGTATTTTAGCTTGCAAAGATTTTTTGTTCATCAACATTTTCATTAGATCTCTTGGTTCCCTTAACTTCTGTGTCCCAGTGAGTCAAGTGACGCTGCACTTCATGGATATTCACACACATAGGGGCCTACCACTATGCACATTGACAAACACAATGCTGTGTCAGGGGCGATCAATGGTGACTTTCCTGGGTGTAATATCAACTCTGAAATGTCTCAGCACCTTTATTGCAATGTTTGGACTGTTACCGCTTCAGCCTCGCTCTTATGTCTTTCCATCTTCATTATTGTGTCGCAATTTATTTAACCATCAGTTCCTAGTCTAGGTTTTGTTCATCTCTGGGAAAATAATTACCTTTGCTTTCTACTGCTTAACAGTCTCAGGCTTGAGGTCCACCAGCAAAACAGCCATAAGGCTGAGTTTTGGGTTTTCTGTTTTTTTTGTTTTTTTGTTTTTGTTTTTCTTTTTAATTCTTCCATGATGTGATAAGATTTAGGGGAACCATTCGCTTTTTCATTTGTTATTGGCAAGCTGGCATATTGAACAAGATAACAAAGTGACAATCTCTTGAGATGTTCACTGTATCTGATTCATAAGTTTGCAATGAAACAAGGAAACGTAGATTACACTGATAACTTCTTTTAGTTAATGGACATAGGAGTCTCCTATCTGCTTGGTTTATCACGTCAGTGGACACCACTATGTTTCTCGTTTAAATTTGGTAGTATACCTTGAATGGATACAATGACTGCCACCGATCGTAATATCAGATAATCCTATGAGGGAATCGCTCAGTCAGTTTTTTTCCCAACACTCTCATTGTAGACACCATTTTACCAAACTCTGTCAACGAAGAAATAATCATGGTGGAGAGACGTGTTGGGCATTTTTTTTGGGGGGGGGGGCGCTCACTTGCTCAAAAACATGATTGACTAGTGCTGTCCATGTTCTTTACAGCGGTCGAAAGTATTTCATGTTGCGACTCTTCAAATGTTGAATGTTGCAACCCATGGGGCCTACTATTTGACTGTATGTGGTGTCGTTTCATATGGCATGATATGGTCAATGTCTTTATATAAAGGATAATGGCAGAGGAGGGAGGAGGGGGAATGGAGATGGGATAAAAGGAAAGAATAGCTGGAGGAGAAAGAGTAGGAAGGCAAAAGGGCAGAGAACAAGGACAGGAGGGAAAGGCAGGTGATTTGTATGTATATTCATCCCAGGCCATCCTTGTTGTCGATCAAAGTAAGCATAAGATCGCTTTTTCTTTTATTGACTTTGATTTATCACAATGTGTTCTGTTCATGTAAAACCACATCTTAAACTGTGGTGCATTTCTTTGGTGGGATTAGAGAAGATAACTCACGGGGTGACCCCAGAGTGTTATATTGGCACTGACTCCATGTGTTTTAACAGGAATGCCCTTCTTAGTGCTAAAAATAAAATATACACATTGTATCACAATGAAAAGTCTGGAACGTACCTGACATAAATCTGACGCCATGGGTTTTAACATGGGTGCCCTTCCTACTGCTTAAGGTAAACCATACATATTGCATCACAACAAAAAGGCTGGTACGTACCTGACGTAAATCTGATGATAAATGCCACATACATCATGGGGAGACTGATGTGCGCCATATCTACAACTTCAACCGTATTTCTCTTGTCTCCGCTGTGTGATTGGAAGAACAGTGTGTCTAAAGGCGAAATTCCCACACTCACTGAAGTAAAATTCCATCCAAACCAACATTATATTCGATATAAGTGAAGCTTGAGATTAATTTAAATTATTTAGCAACGCCTACAGGTCTTCTTCACAATAATTTGTTATAATATCGATAAAATCTCACCACCGAATTCCATCCAGCCGTTTGGACAATCAGTTGAAAAAAAAATATACCCGACAGTTTGGACCCGCTGCTTGTAAATGTAGTTAAAGCTGCTGTATTTGCAACTATATTCCACAACGGATGTTCCTGTGCAACATATATATTTTTTATAATGCTTTATAATAGAGTTTGTGTATAGGAAATGAACTGGAAAACTGTGAACAACGTACTGTTTGTTTTTCTAAATTTGCCATATCTGTATCATGATCTGTCTCTTTTCTTTGGAATCATGATACAGATATAATTTCCCTGTTACTTGTCTGGTTTTCTTCGGTTTTATAGCTTTTCCCTAAAGGAAAACAAAACAAACAAACAAACAAAAATAAATAAATAAATAAAAGATGCAGCAGTGAATTTTGAAACTAAAAGATTGAAAAAAAGTAAGTTGGGAACATTCACAACGATACCTCAATATATAACTCAGTTAAATCCATGTATCCTACTTTAACATACAAAGGGAAAATTCCCCTCTGCACAAGTAGCTTTACTACAGGCACAGTAACCACGAGTGGAACGCTTCCATTTTCAGTTCATAGTTTTTATGACCAATGACTATCTGCTTGGTGGTGACGCAGTCGAAGACGCAGTACACACTACCCGACATTGTACAACATCAGTGACAATACAGCCGTGCTGTATTGTCACTGATATATTGATGGTGTTCATGTCATTCTTTCTTCTTTTCAAAACGCTGGAACTCCTTTGGAATAATGCACTATCAGTGTTTGCTTCCAGTGTTTGTGCTATATAAAACCATCAAAATGTGTGAGTTTTTTTTTTCTTCTACACTATTCACCCCTTTTCTCTTAGAATGTCTTAAACACGAGTCAGTAAATCACATGTCATGGTCATTTAAATATAAATGCAAATAGGCCATTTTGTGGTGCTCAGATCTAAAGTAAAATACCTCTTCAAAATGATGTATGTCTTACAGGGCTAAACTAATTTAAATAGCTAAAATGAAATTAAAACTCAGCTGTAATAACCTGCCATATCTTTCCTGACAGACCCTTATTCCTTTACAGTAGTCCCTGTCTTGATCGACCCCTCCTATGAGCGACCACCTGGTTTGAACGACCACATTTGGTAGCCAAAGTTGTTTTTCTTAAATCATTTACCTCTTATGAACGACCACCTGTTAAACGCAACCAGCGACCATGCAAAATGAACCGATTTTGCGACCGCCTAACACAAATTTAAGCCATATCCGGCCACTACGCCTCACGTCTGCGAACGAAATACATGCATGCAACTCACCCTTTGTAATAAAATTTACATAGTTCTTGTCAAATTTATTGAGTGCAAGCAATAAAGGATTTCTTTCTACGGTAAATTTCCTTAAACAACTTTTTAATTTGATCAATCCGTATCTATTCCTCCTCACGAGCGTAGGATATTTCCATTTATTTCCATTTTTACAACGGCAGTGAATGTGGCTTACTCCGCATGCATCGGGCCTGTAGGCTCTACGTAACATAGTGAATCTCGACTCAAGAGGATTTCGACCATCATATTTCTTTTTCTTTCTCTGTATCCTGGGATATTATGGATTGTTGTTGTTTTTTTTTTTTTTTTTTTTTGTTTTTTGTTTTTTGTATCTGTTCATTTCACAAAGTACACAGACCAATGCAGTGCAGTTTGTGGTGGTGGGGGGGGGGGGGGGTCAGCTTTTTATAGCTAATAAAGCATAACAGGAAAAAGCAGTGCAGCTGTTGGTTAATGAGGCATATGTCAACTTTGAATGGTTTAAATTATGACATGTTATAAAAGGACAATAATTCAAAATCGCGGCTTTTCAAAGTCCTATTTCATGTTTAAAATTAAAATTATTTCCCTCTCCCTTGTGAATGTTCACAAAGAACACAAGATTAAAAAAGAGCATTTTTTCATATGTATAAATGGTCATGTCCTGTGTACCATGCTTTAATTATGCGTGCAACATGAATTGCGGTACACATATGGAAACGACGGATTGACACCGCCTTTGTATTAGCATTTTTATCGCTCATTGGCGTAAAATTGATGTTCCGAAGAGACTTTTTGTAGTGATCTGTAGGCAACTTAACGGTGATCTCTGTTGCCGGAGCCAAGTCAGTGATGCCCAGTAGTAGTTTGATCCTCAAGCAAGGAAATCATCGCAAATATTGGAATTGACAGAGTCTGTTTTTCTGTCACATGCATTCTTCTGTCAGGTGATAATCCACATATATCAATTACTTGATAGTAAAGCGCATCTAATAGGTGCACCGCACAGCGTTATTGATCCAATTTGAGATGCAATTAAACAAACTTTATAAATTCTTAATGCACAAAAAAAAAAATGTTTTACCATTGTCAGAATTATTATGCCTGTGAGCCACAATACACCATTTTGCTTTCCCGAGAAATCTGTCCTTTTTCTATACAGCGAAATTTTGTCCGGGGGTTTTCTCGAGAATTATTAGACCTAGAAGAGCGATGTGCAAAAAAAAAAAAAAGTTTCACCATTGACAGAGTTATTATGCCTGTGAGCCACAATAGACCATTTTACTTTCCCGAGAATTCTGTCTTTTTTCTATACAGCGAAATGTTGCCCGGGGGTTTTCTCGA
This sequence comes from Hermodice carunculata, assembly GCA_964020975.1. Classification (NCBI taxonomy): domain Eukaryota; kingdom Metazoa; phylum Annelida; class Polychaeta; order Eunicida; family Amphinomidae; genus Hermodice; species Hermodice carunculata. The sequence goes on along the minus strand of OZ026623.1, from coordinate 75,125,103 downwards.
GAATTAATAGACCTAGAAGAGCGATATGAGGCATAGGGTTAGTTCGCATTACCGCCCCCCCCCTCAAATCTTTAATTTGAGCATGCAAAATGGTTTAACTGGGGAGTCTCGAGTATCTTGCCTTCACATGGTTGACGAAATTACAACACTTTAGTCATTATTGTACTGATTTGGCTATTTTCCCTCAGATTATACAAAAATCAGATGAAAATTAGCAAAAATTAGTAAAAAAATGAATTTAAAAAAAACATTGCCATGTTATCTATTTCCATGGTGGACCACAACATGAAAATAGCAGAAATGCAAGTATGAAATCGGGAAAAATATTAAGTTGCCTTGCACAGGTTTGTGGCTGAAATGCTTTAATTACTTATGAATTAAGATTGATCTAAATTTTCAATAAATTAATATATAAATAAATATAAGCACCAAAGGCGTAATTCTTATAACTCCAGGGACCTGCTATATATAGAAATTCCAGGTCCCTGATAATACTAAGCTCCTTAAACTATAAATATAGAAAGCGGTCCCTCTCCACTACTCCCATCTCATCATGCATCAAGAATGAATTCACCTTATTTTTGAAAATGTTCTTATATTTATCGGATATACCCTGGCAGGTTCTGAATGGGAATATGTATAGCAATGGTAGTAGTGGTACTGTAGTACCTGCAATTACCGACCTGGCCAAATTCTGTAGCATTTTTCAAGAACTGTGATGCAAAATGTTGCTACAATGCCAGAATTGGACAACCTTGGACCAGCTGCAACACGCGACTGACCAGCAAAATTACCCCCACAAACAGCCACCAGTAAAACAAAACAAACAAACGAAAAAAAACAAAAAACAAAAAAAACAAAAGCAAAAAAAAAAAAACAAAACAAAAAAACAAAAAAAAAACAAACAAACAAACAAACAAACAAACAAAACAAAAACAAAACAAAAACAAACAAAAAACGGTTGTTCAAATCAACCGTAACTAAGTTGTAAGACTCAAACACAGCATTTTATTTCAACATGTCTGGGCGGTCAACTTGGGCCGAGGAAGAAGCATCTACAGCGCCACGATTGGTGCGGTATCGGTATCTAGTATCGCTAGGTTTCAGGTGCCTGTGCTCCGAGCTACCAGAGCAAAGAGTCGTCAACGTATTTTTTGAAAGATGACGTACAATCTAAACTTTAACCTGCCTGCTCAGTTGTGTCTGAAACAGTTGTCATCGTTAGTTATAAACCCAAATGCGACCTGAAGGCATATTTATAATGCACCGTTGCACGCACATTGAGGGCCTATTTAAACATGGCGCAATGCATTGTGGGAAAAGAAAATCACAGCAAATCGTAGCAACATGTTTTTTTAAGCACGGTCCCAGGTATCCGTTCTCCGAGTTACCAGCGCAAACGGTCGTTAAAGTACTTTGGAACATGAGTTACGATCTTAACTTTTATTTGCCCGCTCGGTCGTGTCTGCAGCAGTTACGTCATCACTTACAAATCCAAATGCAAGACGGCACGCTGCAGCACGCTTCAGCACGCTGGAGCGCCATTTTGAACATTGGGCAATTAATGCATTGATTGCCGGACAGTCTCACAAAAGTACAGTTGATTTAGATATCAAAGTGAATCACGGCCACAGCATATATATCATATTTGATGCTCTGAAATAATTGCAAAATATATATTTTTTGTTTCATATATTTCAACCCTCTTCCCATCCCCACTCGGCAAGATCGTCCCAATACTCATTCACAAACCATTGCCATTGGTTGCGAAACTCACTTTTTTCACAGTGGTAGCCAAATCGATTGGATATTTTGAAGAGGTAGCGTCCAGAATATGTGTGTGATTAGTGCTAAGGGAAGGTTAATTTGTCGAATGAATGTAATGTACAATACATAGTGGGACATTTCCAGAGTGAGCATTACCTGAAAATGTAAATACACTGACAGTGACCAATTATAGACCCCAGAAATAGTCTTGTATCAGACGACAAAATCGCAAACAAACCCTTTCAAAGACCACGAAGCCAATACTTTGAGATTATGTGTTCAGCAAGTGACGCTGCGATTTTCGTCTCTACAATTTCTGTGTATTTTTGCTGCTTTCAACTTTTCAAAAAATGTCGCTGACATTTTTCTGAAAGTCGGTGGAATTGTAGCTCTTGGGAGGGTAAAACAGTGCTCTTTACTCGATTTTGATAATCTGGACCTTGACTTTTAACATTTAAAAAAAAATTCTGGTACCTGTCGAGTAAGCAATGCGCTGCTATTGATTACTATAAACGACAATGGTGATTGTAATGCCATCCAGATTCACTGTAAGCTTAGTGGATATATACCTTAGTTTAGCTTTTACCAAGGTTGCAAAATAGCCATGCTCTATAAATGTTATATCCTTATGACAATTATCATTTTTGAACATTATGGGAATCCTCTCCAAACTGCTTGGCCAATTCCTTTGAAATTGCACATGGAGACTTCTGGGTGTCTCGAGACGTTAGTTTCTTCTGATACGTGGCTTTGCAGTGCTTCTGCGTTGCTTTAAAGATTTTTGATGCTTTTTTTTTAGCTTCATTTCTTGTCCTAAACTGTAAGCGGGAACCTTTTCAAACTGTTTGCAAATGTACCTGCACTTGATTATCACCAAATTGTCCAATACATGGTGGTGCTTTCATTTTCTGATTCGAAAAAAAAAATAATCAAAATCAGACAAAATCAGTAACGAGATATATGCATGTTAACAACAGTGATGATGGTCTTTAACAAAGGTGACCTTTATATCATTTTTAGTTCATAGGACCATTTCTGTTAGTGATAGAATGTGAATGCAGCTGAGCACAGGGCCGTCACAGTCCATCTGTTCAAGTCAAGTTAATTAGATATATTTAAAAACAGGTTGAATATGTTCAAACGTATTATAGATAGGATGCAATTTCACCCAGCACCAGATCACACACATACACCTTTGATTATTAGATACCTCGTACTACATCACACACCCCGAGGCATGGGTACCCTGATCTGTGTTGGTTTGAGCAGTGGGTGACCATGGAGGTACGTGATGTGAGATTGGACATCATGATCAGATGAACTTTTAAAAACAAATGAGTAATATATTCAAACGTATTATAGACAGAGATGCAACCGCATCCAGCTCCCACCCCCCACCCCCTAACACACACAAACACATGCGCTTAAAGGGGAAGCATGAAGAGTGTGATGTTGGCACTCCTTGATTTAAGATATTTGGAACCAGGTAACACACCCTAAGTCATGGGTATCCGGACCTGTGTTGGATTGAGCATTGGGATATCAGGGAGTTACTTGAGAGTTGAAATCAGAGGGATTTCAAGAAAAAAATGTTGAATATATTCAAACGTATTAAACATTAACTGGTGTCCAATAGTCAAGTTTGTTTATGAGGTGCACTGACTACCGGTAGGCCGAACAGTAATAAGCACCAGATGTTGACATACAAGTAGACAATCAAGGGGTAAGATACAATCACAAAAAAGAAAGATTTAGCTGAGTAGAAATCATATACAGATTGATAGCAGATCGTTGCTTACGAAAGGATAGCGCTGAGTAAATATTTCATACACACGTCAATACAGTAAAACTAATTATACAGATCTAATTTTGAGCGAACAGGCATATAAAGCTTTTCAAGTTCAGAGAATAGTCACTGTTGTGAAACATAAACGTTATAAATCATCAATACCATCAATATTGCGGGCACGTCACTATTGTCACTGACGTTGTACGGTGCTGGTTGCTGTTGTCAACTGCGCCAGCTCTATGCAGATAGTCACTTGTCATAAAAAAAAACTATATATTATAACAACGGAAGCGCTCCACTCGTGGTTAATGAGTCTGACGTAAGGCTGCTTGGCCAGAGGAAAATTTTTGCTCTGTATGTTATGGTCAAATAAACGGATTTAAGGGAATGATATATATATATATATATATATATATATTATATATATATATATATATATATATATATATATATATATATATATATATATATATATATATATATATATATATATATATATATATTGTAGAGTAGTGAATATTTCCAGTTTCAAAATTGAATGCCACATCTTTTTTTTCACTTTAGGCAAATGCTCTGCAACCGGAGAAAGCCAGACAAGAAACAGGAAAATTATTCGTAATGATTCCAAAGAAAACTGACAGATTATGATACGAATGTGGTGTAAATTGGATACGCATAACGTGAGCTTTAATCAAATGAAGTACACTTAATTTTTTTTTAGTTTTGACACACTGCTGCAGCCAAGTATCTTGTGTAAATGTCAATGTCATGATGCAGAAGTGAAGGCATTTCCTAAAGGCGAGTTATGAATATTGCAATGTACTGCTAAAATTAGTTATGTGTGAAACTGATTTGTTCATTGTGGTCATGGTCGTTCATTGTCATAAATGACATATGCCATTATTTTGAATACAGTCCTACAGATGTTCATTTGTCAGATTTGGAAAGAGGCTTTCATTGCTGCTTTGTTATCACTGGTGCATTTTTTGATGTATCACTGCAAAATGGCATCTCAATGCACAAATGAATATGATACCTAAATGTACAATTACAACTTCTTTAGTTCTGCTAACCTGATCTGCATGATGTTTACATTACGATATTACCGTTTAAATTTCATATGATATGTTTTTGAGCATGGCTTATGATGGCTTTAAATGAACACTTACCAAGACGAGACCCTAGAACTACCTTATTGATTTGTGGCTTAAGTTTGATTTATGAGCTGTCAGTGGTATCTTGAATGCTAGATTGAAAAACTAAAGCAGATGGTAGAGTGTAAAAGGAAAAAGTTTTTTTTTCTCTTTATAACCTTCCAAGAATACTCATGCATTCTATGTGAATCTCAGAACGGTAGCACATTAGACCCAACGCCTTTAAAAAGCAAAACAACCCTTCAAATATAACCCAACAATTCCCTAAATATTCCGAAGTTTGTGTCATTTTGCACCATAAAATAAGAACATGTACGTTTCCCATTTCAGCTAGGCGACTGGTGTCAAAGGTTGCAGGTTCGAGTCCCGCTCGTTCCGAACATGAAACATGTATTTATTTTTATGAGTGTGTTTGTGTGACAGGGTGAGTGTTTGCGTTCAAGGTGTCAGAATTACTGCGCCATAATATATTATAACGTGGTGGGCATCCAATGATGTATAATGATAAGGTACGCCGGTGTTTCTGGAAATATTGTATTTTATTATATGATCAAAAGATTAAAGGTTTTACAATTGGCTAAAACTATGTCTCGTATGATTGTCTGAACACGTGCATTCACCCCAGTTCCACATGCATGTCACTCAGCGGTCGATAAAGTAAGTCACTGGACAGTCTATTGGCCGATATTGATGTTAAAAATAGAATCGAAAAATCTCTTTGCGTCATCTTCTTGTTCGTCCAGTCACTTAGCACACAATGCCGGTGCGATCACGCATTACACACGCATTTCGCAATGTTTGAATTTGGTTAAGATAATGCATTGAATGCACCTGTTGTGGGTTTCTGGCCAATGTATTTGATTCAAACTTATTGCAATGAAATGTAACTATGTTTGTTGTTTTTTATTGTTATTACCTGGATACATGCCAAGATCATATAACAAAACAACTATAGTCTTTGAATTCGCTCAAACTATGGTTCTCTGGACCAGAAAATACCAATATTTCCCGCAGTCTTCGGCCTTGGTGAATATTGTTGCTCTAAGTTCCCTAAAACCATGTAATGACCTGATCCAAGACCATATTTGTGTAATATCGAACAGTACAAAAACATATCCAGCAGTGCAGTCAATGTTACACAGCTTGTGTAACTTGCTGTATCTCACATACCTATCTTTGCAGGGAACCAGGGAAGCAATAAAGTAAAAAAAAGGTTACAAAATAAAAACACATATCGAATGAGAAGAGAACATAATTTGAAGACTTTGAATGATGAAGAGCAGTACTTCAAAAAGGCTACATGGTGAAATTGGTTGTACAAGTTGTCAGAGACTAAATAATAGTAGACGAAATTAAAAAAAAAAAAACATTGGGGTAGGACTTCTAGCAGCAAATACTGGAACATATATTACATTACTATAAATATTACCTGTTACTCGAATAATTGCTTCAATAAAACAGCTTTAATCGCTGTAATTGCTTAATAAAAAAAACAACTAACATAACATTTCAGCATAAACAAAACGAATGAAATAATAAAATGAAAATTAGTAATCACGAGGAAATGAAAATAATAATAAAAATTAAAAATAAAAATAAAAATATCCCGCAGCAGCAATTACTTTGTTACAATAGTGCATACTCATTAAAAGTCAAACGTGTGCTAGGCAGAGGTCGTAAGGAAACCGATTTATGGCCCATATACTTTACACGCCAAATGCGTGCTAGGCAGAGGCCGTCCAATGACTGGTTAAAAATTTACATCGAAAGTACACATGAGTTTGAAAGAACATCCTTCCCATGCTGTGTTCTTTCCGCTGTAGACCTGTGGAAGATCCTCTGGGCATGTTCTATTTTATTGGTAAATATTACAATATATTGTACATATGTATCCGTTCAGAGGGACTCATGTCTTTGTGTTAAACTCACATGGATGACGCAATTTTCGTAAATAAATTGTATGTATTTCACTTATTATATCGTATGACACATGTGGTCAGAGCTGACCTTTACTCTGTATTCCATATGGAATTGTTTTCTGCACAATGGAGTTTGCTGCCAGGATGACACACGTACTTCCAAAAGACTTGTTTTCGGCAGAAACCATGGAATACAACGTAAAAATAAGGTGCAAATAATAGACAATCCACGTAATATATGCAATCTGTAAGGAAAGTATAAATATTTAAATACACGACCAAAATCAGTAATAATATGTAATGATACTTGCAATTGACTCAGGTTTAGACTGAGAATGAAACTATATATGATCATTAGTTGTTGAAAACAGGGAGTTTTCCAGACGATGTATCAACGTTTCTTTCGAGCGACCAAATCCTGCAGACCAAATCCTGCAGACCAAATGAAACATTAGACTTACATTCGTCATTAATATATCAGAGAAAGCTAGACCTGAACGACTTGCAAAAATGGTTCGGGGGTCTTATAAATGCTGATTCTGCCAGGAGACGTGATAAATAATGAGTGGCAGTTTCGGTAGTTCCACACATATACATTGATATTTTTCTCGCATGTTGTAAAACGTTACATCCAAAATTTTAGTAAATATTCTATTGAATTTGTTTTGTTAAAAAAAAAAAAAAAAAAAAAAAAAAAAACTGGTTTTACATCTAAATGCGTTTGTTCTGTTAGAATTTATTCCAATGGTGTTCTTTTGTGGGTCTAAAACGCGCCATCCAATCAACTGGAGGCGATTATAGCATCAAAATATCCACACGTTACCGAGCCTGCTGGGATGCTGTGAGTAATACTGAATGACTTGGCCTAAGGATATAAGTACATGCATTACGGTAAACTATACGATAATATCGCCATCGCGGGTCTACTTCATGGGGAGGTGACATAAATCAAATGCTGCTTACATGTATTTTGGCAGTGTCCTAGCAGTCTGTAAAATAAATAAGCTTTAACAGCGAACAAAGCCCACTCTTACTCTGCTCACATAAAACAAAAGATGAGGACTTGCGTAATGGTCCTTATGATGTTTGTGAAAATAAAATCTGAGCACCGTGAAAAAAATGGCGATGGTCACGTAGCATATGATCTCGGTGTCCTGTAATTGAAGAATGACAACAACTACAAGTTCCATACACACGCCTTCATATTTTTCCCCTGTTCCATGTAGCATAATTCACGCAAGACGCCATTTTAATGACTATGGCACTTCTCTGAGATTTAGTCCTACGGGCGTTCCGGACCGCTGCTGAGAAGGCACCATCTGGTGTGTCAGGGTTAAAAATGATGCACATAACATGGAGTGTTTGCTTGCAGGGAGCAAGTCACATACTTAAGAAGACAACTAGACGAACTCTGCAAAAAGCCGATGATTTAAAAAAGTGAAAAGGGTAAATTTAAAAATTTACATCCCGTAACGTGCTTCACCAAACAAGGTACGAACTTGGTAACTCTAGTGGCAAAAAAGGCATCAAATGTTGAACCTGTAATGTTTGATACATCTTCACAGCAAACATCTTCGGCTAACATGCAGCAATCGCCAGTCCATATCACCTTATATGCGAAAAAGTTGTGACTTTTTCAATTGCCGGCAGTGGGCTCTTAACAGCAATATACACAGATACAAACGATACTGTCACCAGCCGGGTAAACTTTGAAAACTGTCAATTTGCCAGTACATTTTTACACGTTCCTCCCAGCATCAGAAACTAATTGCTTGATTGGTTAAAATATTTATGCTTTTCTTTCTGAGTGTGGAAATACTTCTACCAATCTTTCTGAATGTAAACCAGAGCGCCCTGGCCATATCAAGACACAGTGTTCTTTTGGAATGGCAGAGCATTTTAGTTTGCCTGTGCCGTGCTCATTTTTTATTTGTGCTAACCATGTACATTTTCGTTGTCATTGTAAATCGGTGATTTAGTTTTTCATTGAACACTTGAGTGGCATACAAACACGTGTGTATGCGCATGTCTGTGTGCTTGTCTTTATTGTTTTTGTGTGTGCATGAAGGTTTCAGAATTACTGTACATTATATAGTGGCCCGCCAGGCAGAGGATGCCAGCGATTTGTGATATACATCGAATATATTTATGATTTTGAAAGCAGTAGCTACTCGTGCTTTCTTTCTTATATTTTAGACTTTTAGAGGATACTGTACACATGTTGATTTGTTCGAAGGTATACACAACAATAACTTCAACATATGTATTCTATTAGAAGAACTCGTATCCCGTGACTCACATGTACGACACAATTGCTTGTAACAATATTGTCCATCTAGCCTGTATTATACTTTATGACAAGTGTGGTTCGACCTTACCATGACTGTGCGTCCACCAGATGATTACTTACTGCAGAATGGAGACGGGCACCACGATGACGCATAGGTTGGCAAGACTTGTTTCTAGTGGGAACTTTACATATACAACAAGATCAAAATTAGGTTTAAGAATAACAAACCCTACGGAAGATCCCTTTATAATCCACCCAAAAGGAGTAACTTATGAAACTACCCAAATTTTCCAAAACCTTAAGGTTTGATACGTCACTAACCTAAAGTGGACAGTCACTACCGGCTCTAGCGTTTTCATAAAGCCTTACAATTGTGGTGGGAATTTTCAATCAAAACATACCCATGATAAAATTTCCTAACTAGTAATAAAGACCCAAAAATTGAAAGTTGATTAACATATATATATATATATATATATATATATATATATATATATATATATATATATATATATATATATGTATATATATATATATATATATATATATATATGTATATATATATATATATATATATATATATATATATATATATATATATATATATATATATATATAAATGAATTGAAATAAAACAACTTCCATTACATAATAGTTTAACGTTACAAGCACTAGGTGTAAAATTTTACTGAAGGTCTTATCCTGTAGAATTTAAATCAAAACAAAACAAAGCAAACAAAAATTTCCACTTAACTTGAAGTGATTTGGAAGAGTCTAAAAAAATCTTTAACTTCCCGTGGCAGTGCATTTGCAAAAGCATCGACGTATTTTGAAATTCCATGAATCACACCTTTGAATAAAGCAATGAAGTGTGGAGAAAGAGTGGCGATGTCGAATAACAAAACCCAAAATACGTTTTATCTCTGACCACTTACTCAGTGTCAGTCCGTGTTTTAATCCATCCAGTGTGTTAACTCTTGTAACACTGTGGCAGTAACAAAGGTGGATGACCTTTGACCCGAGATGTTACCATGTCAGCAATGTTTTTGCCTAAGCCTGCAGTTGAAGAAAACTGTCACCAAAGTGTATATGAATCTAACAATTTATTGGTTTGCCTTTGAAAATAAGCATTTTCTTGTCATAAAATTCCAAGGAAAAAACTAATTTTCATGACCTCATTAATCATCCCCTCAACAAACTATGTAACTTGACAGTTTCTGTCCATCCATCGTTGTTAAACATTTCTATATATCTCAAATCTGGACGGAGTCAAGCAACTGCGGTAGGAAACCCCAACCAAGGGTGAATTTCTGAAAGTGCGAACACAGTGGCCATCTACCTATATGATCCTCCCCCCTGCACCTTGTGTCTGTATAAGATTTCAATTTTTAATTTCACATATTTGTTACTAAACAAATTAGTGTTTGGAAATAAGTAGTTTATTTCCAATGTAACTTCACTTCTTGATTTGTGTTTAGCCACATTACAAAAAAGATCGTTTATATCAATACAATATTAACCATTACATGTATTCGAAACGGAATCGTCGAGTAGACTGGTGATAAATATGGCCTCACAATTACTGAATTTGTTTGTCGATATTTATATAGATTACAATGGCTATACATCAGAAAAATCCATTTACTTTTCATATGCATGTCATTTCCGTGAATCTATCATGCGAGTTTTTCAAAGAACCTCTGCAAGACAAAAAAAGAGTCACTTCCTCTTTTTAAGCCTCGGGCTATTTTTGTTTCATAATCCTGTCAAAATTTTTAAGTTTTACTTTAAAAAAATAGGTATAAAACTCATATTCAATGTAGACCACACACGATTCCACACCTGAAATAAATACTATTTTAAGTGCAATCAAGCAATAAATACAAGAATCACATTCCTCTAAATATCTGGTGATTAAAACAGGCAATTTCCTGTGTATAAAAGTTTAAAAGCGACTAACCCTTTTTACAAAGCTTCCCCCTTATGGTAAGAACTTCCCTCCTATTTAACACTGTACTCCTGGGAAAGGGTGATTTGTAAGTTAATTCTACACAAATAAGTGAGAAGTGAAACCATTTATCCCTTGGTTATTATAGCCAATTTTGTCAAGAGTGAAACAGTTGATAAATGCCATTTAAACCCAGCTATACCATTATTCGTTTGTTTCTTCTTCTTTTTTTTTTTAAATTTTGACTTAAACAGAAAACGAGTAAAATTGATCCATTGATGAAACTGAGATAATACTCATCAATACAATGCACACGATGATGAAATGGAGCAGTGAATCTGCCATTATATACATGGCCAGTTGAAAATTTAGACAATAATCAGTCGACTCAATAACAATAGTCAGAAATAATTATTTGGCCACGCTGAATACACTTATCAAACCGTGATGTAATATTTTTCTTGTTATAAAGAATTATCTTGTTTCCAAACGAAGAAAAAAACATTTGATAATGTTCTTAGTCTTTCAAATGCAGCGCAGAATTCATCTATTGGGCATCCTCACCATATCCTAAATCGTCAATATGAACAACTGCAAAACTCTTACTCAGTAACGATTTTATTTAATTAACCACGAGATATTGGTACGTCTAAACAATGGTTTTTCAATTTGGTCACGTATTTGTTAAATTGAACACCACCTGGTGGTTGTCTCAAAAAAGGTTTCTTGTGTCAATGAGTTTCCCCGGCAATCCTCTCAATAGCCTGAACCTTTAATGTGAAGAACTGTAAAACCTTTACTCACTGACGTACATATTAAATTGACTAACTTATGGCAGTGCATCTCAACGAAGGTTTGTCCCGTGTCAATGAAGCATAAGGTCAGTAGATAAAGCATACTCTTGGGAATGGTCACCGCTTCCAAAACTCACATAGTCCTACGAAATTATTTTTTTCAAAAGTAAATAGCTGTGCCATCCATCAAAACCCTACAAATTGTTACACAAATCCTGAAAATTATCTGACGTTAGCGCAATATAACTTTACTGGAATATGTAGCCTGCGGGATCGTTGAATTCCAAACAGTTAGGAGCTCCACCTGGTCGTGTACAAACTCAATTAATAGTTCTAAATGAAGACGTATATTATATAATTGACGGATCTATATATACATATATATATATATATATATATATATATATATATATATATATATATATATATATATATATATATATATATATATATATATATATATATATACAACGGAACCTCATTAATACGGACCTCATTAATCCGTATGTCTCATTCATCTGAACACTTCTCCTGGAACAGAATTGTTCATACCAAGTAATAGTGATTCAGTAATCCAGATGCTTCATTCATCTGAACAGTTCTCTGGGGTACAAAGGTGTTCGGATTAAAGAGGTTCCATTGTATATATATATATATATATCAACAGGATAACTAGTTAGACGCTTGGCCACCAAAAGGAAACACACCAGTACGTTATCCACCCAAGCATTTCTTGCTGCAGCTGCGCTCATGAGTGGGATCCAATTTCGAACAGACAGCTTTATGGCATGAAGAAAAGATGTTACTCCGTTGCATTCACTACCCTTGCCTTTTTCCAGCTTATGCAATATTTCTTCGGCTAAACCTCCATATACAGGCACAAGCGCTCAGCGCATCTGTTCAGCTTGAAAGAATAAAATGTAGGCCAAAGCCTACGGCTTTATTCTAATGCGCAACTTTTTCATTCCAATGGTGCTCATATAGGCCTGACGGGTTACGCCAGGTCTTTTTTTTTTCGCATATTTACCTTTTATCGCCGCACTTTGCACCAAAGTACTGCCACATAAAACATCACGACATGGACTTCAAGACAACAAATTTGCAACTGAGCAATTTCGACAAAATTCTGGAGATTTTCACGATAATAGGGAAATGTTCGAAATTAGATACCATTCAAAATTCGATCACATAACCACACGGTGCCATTTCACAACACTGAATGAAATCTTCCAATTTTTATCAATGATTTAACACTGTGAATCCCCGTAAACCATGCAACCTTGCACTTCAAGAAATTCTATGCATATATAACGCTCAAGCTAGACTCCGCATGGTTTTCAACCCTGACTGATACATGTGATACATATTTAGACCCAGTTCCAAGAGCACTAAGTAATCCCGGGGCTAGCATCGAGTACCCGCATTTACATTCAGAAGAAAAATTCAGTTATTTAGAGATACTACCCGAATTCCCAACTCCAATGATTATACAGAATTTTCTCCTTCCTTTTTTCCGCTAAAAGTCCACTCCCAGGCCTTTAAGCGTATCTGCCCAGTTTTCAGCGAGAAAATATCTGCATACTTTTTGCCAGAAACTCACATTTAATATCCACTCACATCGGTAACAACCTCTTCAGAATACTCCAACCCAGCGTACATTTATCTCACTTCGAATTCCATATCTCGGTATTGTACACGTTTCATAGTTTTTTCTCTCCTCCCTTATCTTAACTAAACTAGGCAAAATTGATAACCCTCCGCTTAAATAATTTAAGGGTTTACCCATACTTTTTTAGGTAAGTTAAAGATACGCACATGTAAGTGTAGCAAAATCCTTTGATTACATCATGTGTAAAGATGAGCAGAGTTGGAGCCCATGCTTGACTGCACATGGGCTGAATGTGACACAAAGTCAAAAAGTGCACTTCGCTGAAAGGATCATGAGTGGTCTTTCCTGTCCCTGTTAGGACCCCCCTGACCATTGATTTTTCTCACCATACCTGTGTAATGTGGCCAGAAACTGTGCCAATCATGGGTATAAAGGCATGGTTTTTTTTTCTGTCAGTTATGGATTCGCCATCACTGGCCAAACTGTGAACATCACCATGCCAAGGCTATCCGAAATGGACAGGGCAAGAGCCATAGGTCGCATTGAAGCCGGTGAAAGTTGCAGAGCTGTCGCAGGGGCAATGGGTGTGAACCACAAATCCATCAATGAGTTGTTAAGAAAATACCGAAACACAAATGATGTTGCAGATTTACCACGCCCGGGAAGGCCAAAGCTGACCACCAGGCAACAAGACCGTTTCATCGTCAATGCAGCACTGAGGAGTAGGAGCCACACAGGTCCTGATATTCAGAGCCAGTTGGAGAGAGCCAATCCTCACCAAGATGCATGTCCCCCCAGAATGTTCGTAACAGACTGTATGCTGTTGGTTTAAGGTCCCGGAGCAGGGTGAAAAAGCCGCTTCTTACCCCATGTCACAAGGTTGCTCAGTTGCAGTGGACAAGAGAACATGTCCGTACAACACATGCAGGATGGAGCAATGTTCTCTTCACTCATGAGTGTCGCTTTTCCCTCCACAGAAGTGATGGACGTGTTCGTGCATGGAGACAGCGAGGGGAGAGACAAGCTGCTTGTTGTGTTCAGCCCACAGTTGCATACAGAGGTCTGGGTGGGCATCTGTGCTAATGGCAAGACAGACCTCGTCATCACAGAAGGAATAATGACAAGCAGATGGTACATAACGGATGTCCTCGAACCCGATGTTATTCCATATGCGATGCCATTGGAGATTACTTCATGCTGATCCACGACAATGCCAGGCCACATGTTTCAGCTGTGGTTCGTGATTACCTGGATAGTGAGAGTGTTGAGGTGATGGAATGGCCAGCATGCTCACCTGACCTCAACCCGATTGAGCACCTGTGGAGCCATATGAAAAGAAATGTGTACCAGGAGATGGGTCCTAACTCAGACTTCGCTGATCTACGGCGTTATCTTCTGGAGGAGTGGGACAGTATACCTCAGGCACTTGTGAGAAAGCTCATCTACAGCATGCAAAAACGCTGCCAACAGTGCATTGACAACCATGGTGGCTACACACCCTACTGAATGGACATTTAAAGGTGCTTTATGTAACACAGTGATGAGTCAATTTCTGCTCTATTGAACTCAGAAAAGGCCTTAACTTTAAGTACAGTCTGTGATAACTTTTGATGCAACCAAGCACTATCTGTGATAACTTCTGATGGGACTCTGCACTCAGTTCATATGCATGTTTGAGCGCTCTACAGGTACTCTTGCAAACTTGTGATTCAGACTTTGTCTGCTTATTGACACTGTGCAATGAAGCGTAACTTCATTTGATCAGAATTTCCTCTACAGATCTACTCTAAAGTGTAGACAGGATAAAAGAAGCATTGTATATATTCAAAATATGTTTGTGTTTTTTTTTTTTATATAAGAATTGCTTTTAGTGGAGGGTTATTAATTTTGCCTAGTTTATTTATGTTCATATTTTAATTTTCTGCCTAACAATTGCTAAGCTGACCCAGAACCAAACAGAAAAACCTAGAGATGCGTACTTCTGGTTCTAATGACCCATATTAATTTTCCAGACTTATACGGAGAGCTTCATAATTCGAACAGGCATGCCCCTGGAAGAATAACATTTGTTTACCAAGACAGCAACCTTCTACTGTTAGACACCCCACGGCTAGCCCCAAGGGACCTCCCCACGCTCTGTTAAGCTTGCGGGTGGGTCCCAACGACTCCGCTTCAGCCAGGCAGTTGACCCTTCTGACTGAGATATCTCCCGTAATACGGCATACCCCAACGAAATCCACCCACCGTTTAATTCCTTAGGGTTGTGGCGCGCCGGGCGCTATATAATCGGATATGCTACAGCAATTTAATATGCGATATTCCACCCATTTACACGCTAACTTCAGAATTGGTCTTTTATGCCGGCCATGACGGTAGCCCCAAGGGACCTCACCATGCTCTCTTAAGCTTCCGGGTGGGTCCCAGCTCGACTCCGCTTCAGCCAGGTAGTTGACCCTTCTAACCGAGATATCTCCCATAATACGGCATACCCCAACGAAATCCAACCATCGTTTTATTCCTTTGGGTCGTGGCACTTCAGAATTCGTCTGTTATGTCGGCCATGACAGTTGACTAGTTATGCATCTGCGCATGCATGACCGGAAAAAATGCTAAGATCAACAGGCCCACGTGTGTGAGGCGGGCCACAACAACAATGAACGGAGGAGTTGTATTTTCCAAATGCGTGCAGCATATTCGTGGTGTTTTATCTTTGTAAATACGTACAGTTGTTTGCTTAAGACATGGGTAAGGAGTGTAAGTGATCACCTAATGAATCTTAAATTTAAGAAAAGGAAATCTTATAAAATCGAAAAGGAGTTTGTGTGCATCAACTGTATGGGAGGGGGGTGGGTGCAGGGGAGGAAATTTCAGAAAAAGACAGGTGAATATTCAAGGTATTCTGCAACCTTACTAACTTCCTCCAGTACTTTTAGGAAAGTATTCCCAGGAAAACTGTCACCAAGGGCTTTCTTCGAGAGTTAATTTATATGTAGCAAATGTCAGAGTGAACTTGGATCTTCAAAACTAAATTTATATGTAGCAAATGTAGGAATAAACTTAAAAGACAGTGTACACCCCTCCCCCATCCCCTGCAAAAAAATCAGATTGAGGATTGCCAGGAAATATTTTAAAAAAAATTATCCATGTGAAAACGAGAGGTGGATATGTAAAAACGGATAGCTTAATTTACTTGAAATGTAATGATACTTTTCTCGTTTAAAGTCCGTCTCAGAAGTACAAGTAGGAAGAGCAACCCATAATTGCAGCGTTTTTAGCACCAACATTGTTCCATTTCTTCAATTGGCCTTTCATGAGACTTTGAAGTGGTGAAATCACTATTGTGACATGTTTTTGCAAGAGAGGGGGGAAGCTGAAAATAGAGATTCTGAAATTCCGGTGAGTTACACCAAAACAACTTGATGATCAGAAAAAAATATAATAAATTTTAAGTAATGTGAATGATGACTAGAATGGGTCTGTCTTAAGAAATGTATGTGTACTACAGGCATGAGGGTACAACACCCCCCTATGCCAACCTGAACATAATCAAACCCCCAGGGGCTATCGGTAGCAAGCAGCGGCCTACGACAGTTATCAGCTTGCATTATTGTACTTGATATTTGGCTGAGAAATGTCATATTTTGATTGCGTTCTCTTGACTTCAAAGGGGTAATGCAGTGATAATTTACAATTTTTTAGTTGTTTTATATAAAAAATGTGGACCCATGACAAAAAAGGGAAATCCTAACAAATACTGCAACAATAAACATCCTGCACCAGAAATGTAAAACAAACCCATGATGACACCTACTCCTCACTTTGAAAGTCTCCAAACAATAAAGCTCTATTTCGCTGACAACCCCGACTTTCTATTTCAAAATACTGCGTCAAATTTGTGACATATGAATAAATACTGTCAAATTTGAGTAATATTTGACATTCATTAATTTGTGCATTTAGGCATATCAGAAAAAAATGAAAGTCATTTGCATTTAAGTTAAGAAAATGTTACGAAAATGTAATCTTTCTTGATTCGATTTGATTTGTTTATTCGCCAAATAATCTAATACAAAACATAATAGATACACTATATAACACAAATATTTGCAGGAGGGAAAGAAGCATATACATGCTTATAGAACCTCCTTTGTGATAAAAATTAATACATTTGCATTATGGAACACTGGTGCCACATCAGAATACATATATATTTCAAATTTGTTAGTTTCATAACACTGTACATAGATTAACTTCTTAACAGTACAACAAACAAACACATGAACAAAAACAGACACAAGAGGATATAGTACGGATCGAGCGATCATAGTGACAGTAAATGCAATTGTAAATGACTTTTGAACATATGATAACTGTAGTTTTTAATGAGTGGTGAAATGTCATTCGAAATTTTCACACCATGATATTTAATAGAAAACTGTTTAATTTTTGTTCGGCATCTTATTGTATGTAAATTCTGACGTTGTTTTGTATAATAATTATGGATAGAACTGTTCTGTACTAACATATGTAAGCAGGCATCTGGAGATTTTCCCCTAGTGTGTTCATACACAAAAATTCCTGTTTGAAAAATATTAATCTGTTTTAGAGTCAAAATTTGCAGGTTTTTGAATAATGCTTTCATTGAAGTTCTGTAATGTGAGAAAGTTATGATACGAATAATTTGCCTCTGTAATACATTCAGCTGTCCAAGCGTACTGTCATAAGTACTTCCCCAAACAATGTTACAATAAAACAGATACGGATACGCAAAAGTATAATACAAATTAAGAAGAACCTTTTTCAGTAAGAAGCGTCGAAGTTTTACAATGATGCCTGTGGATTTTGCTAATTTACTACTTGTATAAACTACATGCTGTTTCCAATCTAATATGGTATCTAAAATCACGCCTAGAAATTTTACATGAGAAATAAGATTTATCTGTTTACCATCAATTGAGAGATTGAGAGAATCAACGGCATTGATTTTCCTGTAGGTACGATTAATTGGGTTTTGAAATATTCAAAGCTAACTTGTTTGATTTGAACCACTTGGCTATATGAGACAGTTCACAATTCACATCGTTGGATGAATTATGTAAATTCTTATTTCTCAGAAGCGAACCTGTATCATCAGCAAATAGAATTGTAAAAAGTTTAGTCGATACATGAGCAAAATCGTTGATAGATAGGAGGAATAAAAGTGGGCCCAACACTGATCCTTGGGGAACACCACAAGTAATAGTTTTCTCACCTGATTTTACAGCTTCCTATTTAACAAATTGCTATCTGCCGGTTAGGTAACTGCGGGACCACTCAAGAGCAATACCTCTAATTCCATAATGATTGAGTTTTTCTAATAATATTTTATGATTTACAGTGTCAAACGCTTTTGTTAAGTCTATGAAAACACCAAGTATATTGTCACCATCATCCAAGGCACTGGATATATAATCTGTTAAGAGTCAACAAAGCAGCAGCTGTAGAATGATTTTCTCTGAATCCAAATTGGTATTTACAGAGGGTATTATGTTTGTTTAAAAACGCGATTACACGTGCATACATAGCTTTTTCAAAAATTTTAGAAAACCTTGTTAATGAAGATATCGGTCTATAATTACTAAAGACTGACATGTCACCGGATTTATAAATGGGTGTAACACAAGCTATTTTCATTTCGTTTGGTACTTCACCTTTCAAAAAGGA